>JAWZYV010012960.1:0-141504 GCA_038373885.1 Cheiracanthium punctorium
TGGTTTGACTGGAAAAGGGAATGAGCGAATCTGTGATGTCACTGCAGCCTCTCCGTTTGCTTGCCTGTGATTGGTCTATCGTAGAAGTTGAACAAGTTGAATGAAATACTCAATTTTTCCCGTACCAGGTGGGAAAAGTTGTAGACTGTTAGAGACACATAGTTCCAATTGCAAAAATGTTTTAAATATTGCATAATCTATTAAATCAGAAACAATCAATTCCAATAAAAATTAAGAAATTTAAATTTTTATATGGTCCATCAGTCCTATCAGTTATATTTATAAATTTTTCTTATACAATTTCACACACAACAAACAAACAAACAACAAAAAAACATCCTTCTATGATCAAAATTTACTGAGTTACAGCTGCTTAAAGTTGTTGTATTGTTTTTGGGGGATAATGTTTTTTACAAATCAAAAGCAGTAATTTTTATTTTAATTGTTTTAACCATTAATTATTTATTTTCTTAATACTTGTAATTAACTTGGAAGTTTAATTTAAATACCTTTTGTCAGGAGATATAATGGTCTGGATGACTCTTCTTCTATAACTCAATAGCTAACTTCTTTTAAATTACTACTAATTACCCTTTTTTGTTGGGACCTTTTTTTTTTAAATAATTACCTTTTCTTTAAATTAATCCTGCCTTTGTCTGCCCGGTCTCCGGAGGTGTAATTTTAATTATCAGGTAAATTCTGTCGATTTTCTGCTGACTATTAAGTTTCCCTCTCTCTTCAATAGCCTAACTCATTTCTTGCAATATCTCTTGTTCATGTCCGGTTTTTAATTAGTTTTACTCTCTTCTAATTTAATTTTTATTCCAAATTTTACCCAGGGTTGTCTCGGACGATTGGCTATCTCCCGCTAAAATTTTAGGAAATTTAATAACGTTTTTAAGGCCCTTATGATCAATTAAGTTTTTTTTCCCCATTTCAAGATGGCCGTTCTTGCCTGCGTTTCTTCTCGGCCAAGTTGGTTTCTTTCCCGCGTGCTATGGTTGCTGGCCGCCATTTTCTTATTTTCTCGCTTCCTTCCCCCGTCGATCGAATGTTCTCGAAGTTTCCCGGCTGAGATGGCGCGCTCTGATTGGTCCCCGCGGCCGGCGTCTCTTCGAGGCTCCTCAAGCTGGCGGCGAAAAGCGTCATTCTGAGAGCTGACGCGGTGCTGTAAGGAGGGTGATTCCCGGACTCTCTTCTCGTTCTTTTTTTGTCCAAGTTCGACGTTTGTCGCCCCATTAAGCAACTTATAGGATGTGATCCCCCAAAATCGTAGGCCAGAGGGCCAGGACTAATGATGATCACCATGTAATTTTCTTTTTCCCCTTTTTGTTTTTTCGGCCATCATGCCGATGCGACACCAACTGCCACCATTGGATGTGAATTGGGCGTAAGGCCCCCACCCCCCTGTGTTTTTCATAAGCGGCGATGAAAATCTCCTACCGGAATTGACGTCTCGCACTACGATCACCATTTGCCCAGCCCAGGAGCCGCTTGTGTTGACTGGAACGCGAAGTCCCCGACACCTGTTTGAGCCGGCCGGAGTTCCCTGACCAGTGGAGAGACCAAGATGCCGCCTCCGGGTGCCATCAGTGACCGTCCGTTGGTTCCCTGAAACGCCGAGACCAGACCTGCCATTGGATCCGTGGGTGAGATCTAACCATTACCCTTTTTCTATCTTCCATTTCTCCACCACGAGCTGGATCAGCGACTTCATGCTTCAAGCTGTGCTAGAACTATCCCTTTTGTTCTTATAATGTTTAATGGGGGGGGGGATTAAATATCAAATGCTAAATTTTCTTTTTCTACTTGGTGTGCTATTCTGGTGTATAACTTCCAGTGACAATGTTTAATTTTCTTTTGTTAGCATGATAAATGTAAATGCTATGTTAAATGCTGGTTTGGCCTATGCTACTCTCTGTGATTCTTTGCGCTGATCTGCACATCATTGTATTTTGCTGCACCCTTTGGTGTAAAAATTGCAAAGTTCCCTTTTTTGTTTTGTAATTTCTTTATTTTGGCAATTGTTTAAACTAACCTGTTGGATATAAGAGGTGGGGTTTCAGGTAACAGATAGGGATTTAATGCGGGATTTTCATCACATGCCTTGTGAGGCTAGGAAAAGGTGGGGACTTGTTTGCCCAATTTTCTTTTCTTTTACTTTTTGGTAGGATAAATTTTTTTTCTCATGCTGCAGCAGAGCTTTTAACTTAAGTACTTGGATCCAATCGAGCTACTTTTGTCATGACAATTTTATTTAAGCATTTCCTTTTTCTTTTTTTGTTTAATTCACAAGGGCTAATAATGGGTAATTAAAGCACTCTTATATTTTTTTTTTTGTTTATTTGAGCATAACTATCGCATGCTGTGATACCCCTGTACTGTGTTTTACTTTTATTTCAAAACTCTGATGTCGAGAGGCCACTAGCTGTTTACCCCTGTTATTTGTTAAATAAAATTTGTGATTTGGTGATCAAATACGATGTCTCTGTGTTTATTTTACCTCTTTTCTAACACACACTTCAGGCAAGGCTGAGATCATTGGGTTATTTTCTACACTATCGGTCACAACGCAATGGACAAAAATCTAAATTTTTTTTTTTTTTTAACTAAACTAAATTTTCACGGCAGTAGTAAGTAGAATACTACAAAGTTAAGAGTTGTTTTCGAGATTCGAAATAAGGGTTGTATACAAAATAATTTGAGAAAAATTAATGTACATGGTATTGAGCCTTGTAATATTTATTAGTTAATGTAATATTTATTATATTATTTCATCAAACATTTTACATTCATAGATTGCAATAAAGATTAATGTTTAGCTATGTGTATCCAAAAAATTAACATAAAGCTTCCTTCGGCTGCAATGCAAATATCACCTATGTACAGGGGCGTTGCAAAGGGGGGGGGTATAGGGGGGTCAAACACCCCCCATGAGAAATTTTGCCATACAAAATGTATATTCTTCACTACATTATCACACACACAAATACATATATATGAGTTGTAGTAGTCATACCCCCCCCATAAAAAATTTCTGGCTACGCCCCTGCCCGCGTAGAAAACTCTTCATGTACTTTGCATAACATACTCAGTGTTACACATATGCATGATATACATGCATGCAATTTAGTAAGTCTGATCCACTATAGATTTTTATACTGACTATAACCCTTTGCTTAAAGATTGGTATTCTAAAATTAGTTTTGCTTCTTCCTCCGCATTATGCCAGAAAATGAAATTATAACCTGTAATTTAAAATTTCAATATTTATATGGTCCCTAAACGGTTCACCATAACGGGATATTTTTAAACGCGGGAAAAGTTATTTAAGTCAAAATGTTTCCTTTTTATTGTGCATGAAATTGTATAAAGAAAATTTTTTTAAAAATATAACTGATAGGACCGAGTGACCATATAAAAATTTAAATTTCATAATTTTTATAGGAATTGATATATTGACTTCAACTGTTTCTGATACAATAGATGATATATTTTAGAGCATTTTTGCAATTGCAGCTATGTGTCTCTGACTAAAGCTGCAGGCTTAGGAAATAGCCATTGGGCACAGTTAGCACTGGACATTCTGTATATCTTCCTATCAAAACATCCCTTGTTTCAATTTCATTATTATTACTATTACTAGCTGCGTGCCCGTTCTTCGCATGGTAGGAAACGGAAATTTTCCTCACATGTGTAATTCGAATTAATTCCAGGGATGTGGAATCTAGAAAAGCAAAAATAGTTGACTCATTTGACTCTTGACTTAAAGTTTGCGTCATATGTAATAACATGAGATCATTGCAATATAATGACACAAGAAAAAACTATGTCAGTGTCATTCGCTATCCAAAAAGTGAAAAGTTTGACTGTTGCAGTGAACTTCTCACTTTCAAAATGTCTTATTTCCATATCATGCTGTTTTTTAGGTTCACGTTTTAGCGATAAATACCTCAGACACTACATAAAACGGATTTTTTTTTAAATTTTAAATTACGTCACCCTCTCTTGTAACCCTTTACAAAAAGAAAAGAGATAAGACTGCACTATTTATAGAGGCTTTAATATTGTTTTTCTAGATTATGCAGTTTAATTTTCTTTTCACAAATAAATCAAGTATTTATAAGCGGAAATCGAGCCAAGCAAAGAAATTGTCTGCATTGACATAAGAATATCTATGTACACAAAACAAAAATTTTGGAATGTGAAACTTTTTTTACGTTTTCAGAAGATCGCTCGCTGTAATTGCTTCACAACTGACTTTGACTTCTAGTCGTACAATAACACCAGTATTTGGTGCATTTTGGCTTCAAATATAGGGCAATAAACAACAGATGTTCTAATTCAAATTTTGAAGGGATCCGTCCTGGCAAATGACCATACAAAATTTGGTAGGCCTGCGATTTGGCAGAATTCAACCAACTTAAATCAATTGACTTAATTAAGTGAAAATTCTGAATTTAGAGCATTTTAAATTGCCTTAATAACTGCATTATTTCTGCACTGAAAATTAAAATTCAACGCCGTATTTCAATAAAACCTTGTTTTTAAAAATACGCTCTCATTAAATTGCTCCAATCACTAGAATCATCTTCTGAAAATCGCATATCAACCATTTTATAATTTGGCAAAAAATCGCCAAATTAAAAAGTTGCACATTTTAGTTTCGAAAAATTTTGAAATCCTATTTTTCTTTTGAGTATAAAAGATTCCATTCCTGCTCTGATTTCACATGCACACGATATTTTAATTAAAAAATAACCTTACAAATAAACTAAAACAAAAATCGTTATTCTTTTATTTTTACTTCAAGAGTCTGAATCATTTAATAAGCATGCCAAATATGGCAACCTAGATATACTTAAATTCTCACTCATTCCACTGCGGGGTTACAATTGCGAAATGGCAAAACAAAAAAATGAGCCTTTTGCGACACGTTTTTTTTTTATCGATATCTCCTAAAATAATTCGAATTTCGAAAAAATCGCTTCGAGGTATGTAGGGACCCCACCTGGAGAATTTCCATACAAAATTTGGTAGGTCTATGATCACCCGTTTCAGAGCTACGCGAGACACAGACAAACAAATAAATAAACTAAAAGACAGTTTACAGATTGCTTTACCTATATAGATTTTGTATCATTTTCATTCATATTTGAACCAGCCATCATCAATGAAATTTTTTCTACACTATTTTGTTATAGTGATTAAAAAATAATTTAATTAAGAATCAATTTTTACTGTTATGGTATTGGAGGTTGAAATAAAAATAACAAAACTTTTCCTACGCAGAATTTTAATTAACAAAAAGCTGATTAAGTCTATTCTTTGAGGGGGGGGGGGATTAAATAATCTTAAGATATTTTGAAACAAAATCTAAAATCACTGCCCACTAAAATAAGGAAACCCCAAATTCATTAAAAAGCATAAAAAAGGGAGTTGCACGTACAATCGCAAAAAAAAAAAAAAAAAAAAAAAAAAAAAACAAGGTTTCACGTAAAATCATAAAAATGGTGAAAAGTGCAGACTTTAAACTGAAAGCATACAAATTGGCAAGTATGAATTATCAATGATTTTACTCTATATGTTGAATATTCAAAAGTGCGGTGGAACTCGTGTTCTAAACTATTAAATTTAATAAAATCTACTTCATTTGCAAAAGCTGTGTGAGAGCTTTATGTTTAAAAATTTATCCATTATGCTTTATGTTTAAAAAACACTCAAAATTAAAGTTTTGTAATCGCAAAAATGGGAATCTATCGATTTACCATAGATTCCCATGATTTTATTATTATTATTACTGGCAATTAAGTAATCTTAAAATAAAAAAAAAAATTAAAAAAAAAAAAAAAACAGAAAAATCACATGAATGGTAAATTTCAAGAGATTATTTTCTAAAGCAAAATATGGATCATGATCAATTAAAAAAAAAAAAAATACTTTAAAAGTCATTAAAAAAAGTAAGAAAATTGAAGATTGCATGAAGTTGATACTAGAAAAGGGGGGGGGGGGCGATTCTTGTAAAATCTGTTTAAAAAAAAAAAAAAAAAACACTGATGTTTTGCATAAAAGCATAAACTGCTCCCGAATTTATTTGTTAATCTCGAATTTAATTGTTAATTAACAATGGAATACCTCCGTATTACTTTTTGCTCCCGAATTTTTATCAATTCTACAAGCTACCACTTGGAAGATGATGAGTTTAAACCTAAAATTTTGAATAAATTAATTGCCGAAGAGGCACGGTTAAAGTAAAGCCACCGCAATAATCAAATTGAAACTTACAATACCACTTAATGTACATGTGCACATGCACATATACGAATTTGCAAGGTAATTCGATATAAAAAGAAACCAAAATGCTTTAGATGTGGGAAAATTGGTCACTTAGTTGCTCAATGTCGAGTAAAACTACCTCAAGCTCATAAATCTTTCAAAAATAAAAATTTTAAACAGACGGGAAATCATCTTTCAGAGGTTAGTAACAATGTGGATAATTTTTCTTCCATCCAGTAAAAAGGACTGGATTTTTGACTAGTACCAAATGAGCTAGTGCTCATTTTTCTTGTAATAAGGACATTTTCACTAAATTTGAACCTGTAAATGATACCTCTATGACTGTTGCTGTCAACAGAATTTCATTTTCGGTAGAGGGAAAGGGAGAAATAAGATTTTCTGTTAACCAATCTCAAAGATATTGTTTGAAAAATTTATTATATTCTCCTAAACTTAAAAGAAATTTAATATCTGGTCGTGAACTAGACTCAGCAGGGTTCACATTTCAAGGGGGAAAGGGAAAATAATTGTTAAAGATAATAAAAATAAAATTCAATTCATATCTTATTTAAAGAATGGACTTTATTTTATATACCCTAAGTATCCAAATCTAGAAAATAAACATGAAGATTTGACAATTAAAAGTAACGATCCAAATGCATGGCATAGAAAGTTTGCTAACATAAATTTTAAACAAATTGTTGAAACAAGTAGAAAAAATTGTGTAACAGGGTTACCTAAATTGACAAATGCAGAAATTTCATGCAAACCATGCAATTTATCAAAAAGTAGAATATCTCATAAACCTCTTTCAAAAATCAGGTCGAAAAGGCCTTTTAGAATTACTCCACATAGATATGTGCGGTCCCCTCTAGAGACCTGCACGGGCTTGAAAATTGAGTCCCGGCCCGGCCCGAAGATTCTTGAATTTGTAAGCCCGGCCCGGGCCCGTAACACATTTGAAACAAACATCACGGCCCGACCCGGCCTGTACGGGCCCATAATTGAGGAACAAAAATTCAAAAAATCCAGAAATTTTAAAAAATGTAAAGACGAGAAAATAGATCGATAAATAAATATTTTTCAGGTATTTTATATTAAGTAAAGTTATTAATGTTAACTACTACATTAAATTAATACTAGTATTAAAATAAATAATTAATACTAGTATAAAATTTTATATGCATATATATTCTGAAAAGTGGAATATTTTTAATTAGATGTTAATTCATAAAGTAAAATAATGTGGAAATCTCCGGTCGACCTGGAATCGGAACATAGCTGTATCAGCTCGGTGTGGCGCCACTAATGGTATACAAAAGGAAAACAAACGGTTATGACATCTTTTTCTAAGTGCAACAAAATTTGAATACTTTCCCACATCAGTCTTTCAAAGTAAACAGAGTAATAGCCCTACAATTCCATGATTTATTACCTACAGAAGCCAATTTCTAAAAATACTTTTTTTTTTTTTTTTTTTTTTTGCTGGTTGCAGGAAGGTTAGGAAAAAAAAAAAAAAAAAAAAACTAGACATGAGTCTGGGCCGGTCCGACCCGGCCCGTTGACAACAGATTTATTATTTCCGTACCCGTACCCGGCTGGGCTTTCACGGGCCGGGCCGGCCCGTGCAGGTCTCTAGTCCCCTCCCCAAAGCATCACGAGAAGGACATTTGTATATTTTAACTGTCACAGACGATTTCTCTCGAAAGGTTACAGTTTTTTCCACTGAAACATAAAAATGAAGTTTCTGACGCTTTTAAGCAGTATCAAGTGAGAGCTGAAGGTTTTCTTAATTCAAAAATCCTAAATATCAGAACGGACAATGGAATGGAATTTTGTAGTTCTGAATTTGGACGTTATCTAGATGACATTGGTATAAAGTGCAAAATAACAAACAAATATACACCTCAACAAAATGGCGCGTCTGAAAGATATCTTACAGCAATGGATACTGTAAAAGCTTTATTAGCAGATTCCGTACTCAGTGAAGGTTTTTGGGCAGAAGCCCTCCTTTATTTTACTTATAATAAAAACAGAATTTGTTGTGAAAGTCAAATGAAAACTCCATTTGAGCTGTATGGAGGCAGAAGGCCTTCGATAAAGGATCTAAAACCTTTTGGTACTGGAGTATATGTTGTTTTGCCTAAACAACTTAGAAACAAACTTCAAAAGAAGGCGAGGAAAGAGGTTGTAGTTGGGTATGAAAATTTGTGGCTACCAGATATGGATCCTTGAGGATTGGAAATTAATCAAAACGATTACTGTTAGATTTCTAAATAAAAACGCAAGTGGCAGTGTATTGGACCCTAATTGCAAAGAAGAAACTATAAAAACAAAAGTTGTTTTTCGTTGTAACGAAGATATGATTCTGAAACAGAATATGAAACTTTGAGAGAAGATGGTGACAGTCAAATAAGTGGGGAGGAATTGCCCGATAGTAGTGGGGAGGAGTCTGTCACCCCTCATGAAGTAACATGGGTTCATCAAGAAGTTCCAAGTAAGGATGGTTTGCGAGCTGACATATATTACAAAATGTTGGGTTTCTAAAAAGGGCAGATTCAAATCTCTTGAACATATTGAAAAATACTGTCATTTTCACGAAATAAAAATTGATAAATCTAACTTTAATTTTTCTAGTAAATTTAATGATAATACTGCTCAAAGTGCATCTGCATGACTAGATGTGGAAAACCCTTTAAATTACAAACAAGCATTGCAGACTCCTGTAAAGTAAAAACTGGTTAAACACAATGAAAGAAGAAATAAAAGTAATGTTGGAGAGAAGCGTATGGCAATTAACACCCAAGCCAACATACTCAGAGGTACAAGACAGTAGGCGTGTTTTTACCACTAATAATAAAGTTGGTTGTGTTAATAAGGAAAAGCCTAATCATGTGTTTCTACTAAATGTGCTCTGTACGGATTGCATCAGAGTGCACGGGAGTGGTTTTTAGGGATTCATTCTGTTTTAGAGACTCTGAAGCTTTTTCTTGGACTAATTGTGTCTATACATAAAAAAATAAAGTAATTTTATTGCTGTACGTGGATGATATAGTTTTGCTAAGTCAAACTAATAAATACATTACAGAAGCAATTAATAAAATTAAAAGTAAATTTGAAATAAAAGTATTAGGTGAAACTAGGAAGTTATTGTGAGTTCAATTTGAAAGGGAGGGGGGTAATTTATTCATACATCAAACAGATTATATAAATAAAATTTTAAAAAGGTTTGAACGTTTTAAAGCTCCGATTTCATCTTTACCAATTGCAAAAGGAGTAATTTTCTCAAAACTACAGTGCCCTCAAACTGAGGAAGAAGTAGAGGAAATGAATAAACTACCATAAAGAAGCATTCTCGGATGCTTATCCTACTTAGCCGGTCGTACAAGACCCGATTTGAAGTTTGCAGTAAATATACTATCCCAGTTCCAAAATAACCCAGGGAAAATACACTGGGATTATTTTTTAAAACTTCTAGGCTATGTAAATTCAACACGAAATTCAATATTAAACCTTTCGAATATAAAAACTCTAAAATCTATAATAATAAAAATGAATGTTTGTAAATCTGTCTGTCTGTATGTGTGCGATCTCCAGACAAACCTACTGCATGCAGAACTCTGAAAATTTGAATATATAAACCCATGAGTCCGATAATGTGCACCTGAGAATCAGAATTTTAAAATTTTAATTACTTTAATTATTAATTAAAAACCGTTTTCAGGATGCCATGCTTGGCAAGTTTCGCCAGCATGATACTGTGAAACAAAATCGCATGCATTGGAAAACATGAAATGGCACGGAAATTTAGTCAGTTTTGCACCAATCTATCAATAAAAATGAATGTCTGAAAATCTGCATGCGTGCGATGTCCAGAAAAAACTACTGGACACAGAACTCTGAAAATTTGAACATATGAGCCCATTCCTTCGGTAATGTACACCTGAGGCTCAGAATTTTGAAATTTTAATTACTTTTTAAATTATTAATTAAAAACCGATTTTAGATAGTCATGTTTGGCGAACTTTGGCCTCATGAAAAGATTTATGCTTGAAGTGAGTGGTAACCGCAAAAGTAAAAAACCGTTTTTTACGTTGCCATGCTTGGCGAGTTTTGCCCGAATGCTACTATAAAACAAATCGTTTGCATTTGAGAAGCATGAAATGGCACGAAAATTTCATCAGGTTTACGCCAAATCTATCTATCTCTATAATAATAAAAATGAATGTTTGTAAACCTGTCTGTGTGCGGTCTCCAGACAAATCTACTGCACACAGAACTCTGAAAATTTGAATATATAAGCCCATGAATGCCGATAATGTGCACCTGAGAATCAGAATTTTAATTACTTATTTTAATTATTAATTAAAAACCGTTCTAAAACGGAAATTTTCTTACCCTGTGTTACGAATTTTGGGAGCAACCCGCTGTTCTGGGGTTTAAAATAGTTTAAAATTCGTATTCTATGCATTAAATAGTTAAATTTTGCTTTTTGTTGCATTGATATGTAATGTTCTGGAAATCTCGGGTTCTATGGGTCGCAGGTCTTTGAAAACCTAATTTTGGGGACTTATTTTTAGCGCCAAATTTGGCGATATTTCTTTATTTGGCACGTTTTTCCTAATAGGGCCTTTTCATGAAATTTTTTTATGGTATTTAATACGTTTAATGACCTAACATTTCCTAATTTTCAGAAATTTAAAAAGAAAATCCTGGATTTTTCAAGCTAATTTGATTAATTGATTGAAATATTTAATAACTCCAGCAATTTTAAAGCAAATTATATGTTTATTTTTCTTCATCTATATCTATTCCTTTTACAATACCTGGCCAATTTTTAAAAAAAAATTACTTAATTTAATTGTGGTTTAAAAAATTATTTTGTGAAAAATTGTTCTGCCATTCGAATACTATGCGAAATTCCCCTTCCGTTTTTTCAAATGGGAGAAATGTGTGACATCACAGCAGTGAGTTGTTTTTAGTGGTGCGTTTGTAAGTACGTACCTGAAACTCTGAAACCATTATCTGCACATTCTGTTATATAATTGCGGCCTAGAGTACTAATCTGGAGTTGCAGTTTACATGTCAGATTTTGTAAATCGCATAATTTAAGGGGTTCACGGGCAACGCCGTGCGGGTCTGCTAGTTAGAAGTATTTTGCGACGCCGATTTTGCATCGTCTCGAGACGACAGACTATCCATAGGTGGTATAATAGCTTTAATTGATAAATCACCTGTAGTATGGCGATCTTTTACACAAAAAGGTGTATCACTTTCGTTGATGGAAAGCGAGTTGAAGCCTGCAAAGAATTAATATGGATAACATGCAGGGTTGTTAAAAATCCGGGTTTTTCTCAGAAAAAACCCAACCCACTGGGTTTTTTCAGGGTACTTGGGGTTTTTTGAGGGTTTTATCATGTTTTTTTTTAGAGGAAGGGATGGGGTTTCAGAATATTTGAAAAAAAATTATACTTATTACTAAATACAACTTAAAGCAACTAATTGATCATGAAAATCAATTATAAATAAAAAATGGTTAAATTAATAGTAATAACTAATTACAGTTATATTAATCATACATGAAAAAATGTATAAATCAACAATAACAACCCCAATCATGGTTTGCTCTTAGATAAATTGACTATTAGTAATAATTTTAACAGTGATATACTAGTGCTTAATTAGAACTTTTTAAACTAATGATTTTTTATGGTTAAAAAATCCTTATTCATTTCAATACAGATAGGCATAAAAATTTTCTCTAGAAAGTTTTTATGCCTATGTGAAGTCCAATTGTTTTTTTTTTTCCTTTGGTAGTGGTGGTGTGGGTGGAGATAGGGAGCTGTTTATAAACTTTACAAGTGGTGTACTGATATTAAGAGATGTATTATCTATGTAATTGAAGTTGAAATTTTGAAAAAACCCAGTTGGGTTTTTTCAAGTGGGCTTTTTCAAAAAAACCGTTTTATGGTAGTGGTGGTGTGGGTGGAGATAGGGAGCTGTTTATAAACTTTACAAGTGGTGTACTGATATTAAGAGATGTATTATCTATGTAATTAAAGTTGAAATTTTGACTTTAATTACATAGATAATACATCTCTTCCATAGATAATACATCTCATAGATAATAATCAATCTCTGTTGAAACTTGAAAAAACCCAGTTGGGTTTTTTCAAGTGGGCTTTTTCAAAAAAAACCACCCGGGTTTTTTCCGGGTTGGGCAAAATCATAACCCTGATAACGCATATCTTGCAAGAATACAGTGAAAAACATATTCCTTTAGAAATAGATGATCTAACTTTATGGTGTGACAGTATAGCTGCAATAAATTTCGCAAAGTCTCCCTTTGAGAATCACAGGACCAAACATATTGATGTAAAATATCACTTCGTACCAAATTTATTAAATGATAAACTTTTCCAACTTAAATACGTACCCTCTAAAAACAATCACAAAACCTTTAACAAGACAAAATTTAAACGACATACACACCAAACTATTTAAAATTATAAATAAATAAAAATCTAAAAAATTTCAAAGTCCAGATATCATTTGATTTCTGGCATTTGGCACTGTAAACGACATGATGCATGCGCAAATCGATCCGGGATGGAACGAAGTTCTGAGGAAGAGAGCAGAGCAGTTTGAAGCTAAGGCTGAAGAAGGTAGTGGCCGCCACTGAAAATGCGACCTGTCTGATTTTAATGTATTTTTAACCTACCGTCCTTTTCTTTTAAATTACTGTAATGAGTGGTTTTTTTTTTTTTAAAACCCAATTCTGTAGTCTAACAGAAGAGTCCCAACATTTTCACTAGCATGAAACACATCAAATCATAGGTTCAAAGAGTAGTTAGTAGAAAAAAAAAGGTCAATTTTACAATTTTTTTCAAAAGTGTAGTGCTTGCTGCAAAGGTTATAACTTTCTTTGTCAGTGGTTCTGTGAAGTTATTTTCGATAATCACCAGCAAGGTGGCTACAAGATCTGAGAAAAAAAAATTACCTGATTATTCCATGATTTTGCAAAAACTTCCCTGGTTCTATTACGAATCACAAACACAGTTAATTTTTGTTTGCATGAATAGCAAATAATATATTCAAAGAGAACATACATGCATTAGTTACAAAAATGAAAAATGTCTGCTTATTGGGCACTTCCATATAAAGTTCAAATTGCTTAAACAGAAAGTAGCCATGAATGAAACTAATCACTCAAGTAAGACCTTCCAAAAAATGCCAGAATGAAAATTTTTGATTTGGAAAGTATTCATGTAAAATTTAGAAATAAAATTATCGTTCATATTTACAGGACATACATAAAACTGGCAAACAATTTGGTTTTAATTATTAAACCATACCTGATAACCTACAAAGAGAATATGATTCTTTATCAAAATCTTTTAAGAATTTTCTACAGAAAATTAAAGTATATTAGCCCCCACAAAATTTCTCAAAATCTTAATACAGTGGACTCGATTAATCAGGATAAGATGATTATCCAGAACGTCATAGACAAAAATGTAAACCTTAAACCAATATTCAATATAAACTTGCTCTTAAGTTTTTCATGTTGATTGTGCAGAGACATTGGTAAAAAGCAAATCACGAGGATCAATTTTTCATCAAATTTTATCAGAAGAATCAGAAATTTGCAGAAAAAAAAATCTTTTAGTGTGTCACTTTTATTTAGAAAAAAAAAAAAAAAGAACAAGGAATTTTAAAGAATGCCCGAAGAAGAAAATCTTGTATAAAGCATCAAAAATGAACTCACGATGATGAATTCAAATTCTTTAAATAGTAAATGATTAAAAATAAAGACTTATATCATTTCATTCTATACAAAGCAGTGAAATAAACTACATTTGCTTTTGCATTGTACTAATTGTAAATCTAAATAACATTCAACTTTATATTCATTCTCTTTATTTTGCATTAATTCAATAATTAATGTCCTATTGTATGTTAATTTAACATTGTATATCATTTTTTAGAAATTTTCATCAATTTTGCAAAGTTTGGTTATTTGGGATATTTGCTTATCTGGGACGAGATTTTCCCCGACTATCCAGGTTAATCGAGAGTCTGCTGTATAGAATACGAAAGCAAAAAACATTAATTCAAATAAATTAGTAAACTTTGACATTTAGTATGCATTGTTAAAAAAAAAAAAAAATCACTGACTTGAGTGTTTTGATATTGATAAATCAATTAAATCCAACAAATATTATAAAAATATATCATTATCGCTTAGCAATAGCAAAACTGATTTTATAGTGTATGCTGTTGCAAACAAGTGCTGAAGTAAACTTCGAATTTCCCTGATTTAAGAGTCATTTTTGCAGAATTCCCCGAGTTCTCCAGCAATGCAAAATCCCCTGATAATTCCATGATTTCCAGGTTTTGTATCCACCCTGACCAGATTTCAAAATTTTTTAATGAATCCAAGCGTACACTGAGTGTAAATAATATACACATACCTTTACATCTCCTCTAGAATCAAAACCATCTAGCTGATTCAGTAACTCCAACATAGTTCTTTGAATTTCCCTTTCTCCACCAGAGTTTGAATCATATCTGAGAAGAATCATTAGATAAAATAAAAGAAAGAAATGTAGACACAATTGGAAAATAGATAAATAAATGCAATCTATACATATATATACATATGTCTCCAACCATTTATAAGTGTTTCTTGAGACACGGAATCCCAAAATTTAGCTAATGCATAAAGTGCATCTTTAATGCTAAATTCCGCTGTTATTTCTTGAAAAAAAAAATTTCAGGTTTTAAAACCTTTATTTTGAATAATACCAGCCTAAACTGGCACTTTAAAGGATAGGCTGCACAATTATCCAAAAGTAACACAATTTTGCAGTCACTGGGCAAACCTACTTCACTGCAGTGCCTACAGGAATCTAAACCACGTGTTCCAAAATGTTAGTAACCAGTATATTAAAAATGGAAAATAATTAAAATGCAGATTATTCAGCGGTGGGAATTGGGTAAGGCTGATGTGAAGCAGCTTTTTGGAGCAACAGTGTCGAAGATTTGGAGCACTGAAGCAACAAATTGAAGCAAATTACATTCTTAATCTATCAATAGAAAAATATAACTACAGTCAAGCTTTTAGTAAATTTGAGAGTATTAAATATTACTCAGATGAAAGAAGTCCACTTCAATAAATAATAAGCATTTAAAAATGAAAAATATAAATTTACCTTAACCAGGGATGTGCCAGCTGAAATTAAATTTTGGAGCAATTTGTGGAGCAAGAAAAAAGACATTTTTGGAGCAAGAAAAAGTCGCTTTCAGCGCACAAGAATGTCAATTTTGAAACACAAAATTTATTTTTGGATGTAAAGGGAAAAGTTATTAAAGAATGCCAATTTAAAAAATAAAAATTAAGAGAGTTCTTAAAAACTCTTAGCTAATAACAAAAACCAGCTTTTTTTTTCAGGGGGGGGGGGGGCAGAAGCTCATGAAATAAATATTTAGTTATTTTATACATTGCTATACAAAATATCTATTTTAAATCAAAAATACAATATTTACTAAACTATATTAAACCTATTTATACCTAGTGTCCCTTTTTCGGGACGGCATTTTTGCTATCAGTCGAAAACGTTATTTGTTTTTCCTATCCTTTTCACGAGTATTGAACCTCAACTCCAAAAAATATTTTAACAGTACCCAGTAGGATGTTGACATTTTAATTTTTATATATAATGATTTTAAAAGAAATCATCCCTTGTTCAAGAAGTTGACATCAGAAATTTATCTATTATTGCTGGCATTAGTGAAAATCTAAGAAAGTTGCCAAAATATATGGGCACAAATGGGTTAACTACCATCAGCGACTTATAAAAAATTTGGTAACAAAATATTACCAATTTATATAAAATAAAATTTAAAAAGGGATCAATTTTTACTCTTAAGGCATTGGAGGTTTAAACAAAGGGATGCCAAAGAAAAAATATTCGTTTTTAAGATCGTTGATAATATGTAGAAGAAGATTGAAATTAGAATGCTTAGAATGTGTGATGATTTTTGTAATAATTCAGGAGATTTACAAACGTTTTCAATATATATTGAAAAATTAAAAATGTAGCAGTTTTGAGGAATTTGGAGCAAAAATGTCCAAAGTGATCTTTTTGTAGCAGATTGGCACATCAAGATTGATTTGGCACAGTTTGGAGCAATTGGAGCAGCTGGCACATCCCTGCTTAACCTAATATATAATCAGATGCTATATTCAAAGTTACAGTTAATTTTTAACACCAGAATAATAGATAACAAAGACCATTAGCGTAACTGGCTGGAGGCTAGGGTGGGTTAAGCCATCCCTAGAAACATTTTAGCCCCCTCTAGAAAACACATTTTCTATAAGAAGAACAGGAAATGGAAACCTCAAGGGGGCTATTGCCACCCCACCCCACCCCCCCAGAAAAGAGCAAAATTACCATCTAGTTACGCCAATGACAAAGACTAGATTAAAAATTAAATGAAAAATGAATAACGTTTGCAAAAATTGTTTTATTTAACTTTTCTCTTTTTATCCCCATTACACTGGCACAACCTCCCCCCTGAGGAACCCTATCTTGAGCACAGTGCTGGGCATAAAATGATGATTAATGACATTTTTCTCTTTTCTTCGTTCTTCTGATTGGTTCGTTCTGGACCAATTATGTTCTTTTAGAGTGACATAGTAGTACCGTAATTTATGGAAGAAACGCCGCAGCGTTTATGAATTTTTTTTTTTTGCCGATCTTCAACGAAAAATTATAAAAGTTATTTAGTAATAATTGTGTCAAAAGATGGCATCCTCACCAATCACGTACTTTTTAGCAGTGCATGGAGCACAGTGTTATCGAATCAGAATGCTAGCCTACCCTTTGAAAAGTGGTTTGATCCAACGCTGTGGATGTGTACATAAATCCAACCGATGTTTCCTCAACTAAAAAAAAAAAAGCTTTTTATGTCTAAATTTTAGAACTATAATTAAATTTTAACGAAGGTTTTAATATATATATATATATATATATATTGATGGGCTAAAGTTCCATAAAATACCACAAAAATGCACTACCCTCGGTTAACCACAGCCCTGTGGTCCAATGAATGTCCATTGTTCTCAGTACGCTATAATATCATCATGACTGCGGCGTTTCTGATGATTTTCTAGTTAATTATGCTCATTTTTGTGGGTGTGGCATTTCTTCCATAAATTAAGGTAGTCAGTTGTGCGAGCGCGGAAACAAAAAGTAAGGAACGTGTGAGGACCAAGCAGTGTGTAGATCGGTAACATTCTAGCTGATCCAATCTTTGGGTTTTGGCAGTTGAAATTATGTCATTTTTTATGAATACGCCTTATTACGGGCCCAATGCCTCAAACAAAAAGCGAGCGTAGCCAGTCATGGGGCGCTGACCCCTAGTATTAAAAAATCTGATGTGTCCAACACATGACTTCCTTGCACGTCTATTAAATCAAAAATATTTTTTACGCACTTCCTCTAAACTTATTTGTTTGAAAGATATAAAATATCAATAATAGTAAGATATAGCGATTTCTAGCCAAACATTTCGATATCGCCAAGCTGAGTTCAATTTGAAAGATTTCTTTCTGACACTTTATTTGGCGATGTTTCACCAAAAGCCGACAAACTTGAGATAGTTTGCGAGATTTTGGGGATAGCCAAAGTAGTCATTGACCACAGACTTTCAATGAATTGAATGCATCCATACACCTTAATGTATTTAAAGTCATTTGGCTCACCCTGTAAATAAATTCCCAGTCGATTGCTGTCAAAAAAGATATTGAAAACCGTTAGATATTATAATATAGTTCTAAATACAAAAGTTCAAAATTCTACGGGTTAAAGTTTTAGAGTTATACAAAATACGAAATAATTTTTGGCGCCAAATTTGGCGATATTTCGGCGAAACTCGTCAATGTCGACGACATTTGGCGAGATATTAAGCATGGACCAACAATGACAGATTATCGCCAAATTTGGCGATATTTCGCCAAAACTCGCCAAGAACGATGACAAATGGCGATACTTTGGGCATGGACCAAATGACTGACTATCGCCAAATTTGGCGACATTTCGGCAAAACTCGCCAAGGTCGAGGACAGACGGAGAGATTTTGGGCATGTACCAAACAATGACTGTATACAATTGTATTATATTGAAGATGTCCATAGACATTAAAGTAATAAAATTCTTTTCGGTGGTCCTGTAAATAAACTCTCCAATAGATTTTAACCAAAAATCGAGATGCACAACTAGATGTTACAACAATCTTATATATGAAATTTCATAATAGTTTTTGAGATTTGAGAGTTAAATATGCACACACGTACACAAAAAAGTCGCCAAGCTTGGCGACTTTTGGCATAGTACTTGAGGGAGGCACGTGACCGTGGTCGGACCATTACCTAACTTATGTGGTAGGACGGTATTGTGCTTGAAATGGATGAATCTCCTAAAATTGCCATTGACCAGAATGTATTGGAAATCTTTTGAGTGTTCCTGTAGCAGAACTGTAAATGATAAAGACACTTTTTTTAATGGAGAAATTCATTTTCTAACTCTTTACAGCATATATCACTTCTGAGTTGTTTGAAATAGCCCAATACCTCTAAAAAACGCTTTGATGAATTTCGGCCCATAGAGCGTAATGTATTTCGAATCTTTTAGGCGGTTCTGTAGATAAACTATCCAGTCGAATGGAACCGAAAGGGGAGGTGCACAACTAGATGTTACAACAATCCTAAATATAAAGTTTCAACATTCTACGCCTAATAGTTTTTGAGATATGCGAGTTTAATGAATTTCGGCCCATTGAGCGTAATGTATTTCGAATGTTTTGGGCGGTCCTGTAGATAAACTATCCAATCGAATGGAACCAAAAGGTGAGGTGCACAACTAGATGTTACAACTATCCAAAATATGAAGTTTCGACATTCTACGCCTAATAGTTTTTGAGATATGCGAGTTTAATGAATTTCGGCCCATAGAGCGTAATGTATTTCGAATCTTTTGGGCGGTCCTGTACATAAACTATTCATTCGATTGCGACCAAAAGGGGAGGTGCACAACTAGATCATAGAACAATCCTAAATATCAAATCTCAACATTCTACGACCCATAGTTTTTGAGATATGCGAGTTACATACATACGTACGTACGTACGTACAGACGGCATGGAAAAACTGACCACAATAAACTCGCCGCTGGTCAAAATGAGTTGCAGACGCGTTAATATGATCGTGCATGCTAGCCTACGATGAGATGCATCGAAAAAAATTTTAAAATTCAATTTAGAGGTAGTCAAAATCGGTTTTTTTGTCGAAATTTGGCCCCCAAAATTTTTCGGGATCACATTACTTCCTTATACTACGTACAAGGAAGTAAAAAGGAAATTTAATTAAGTTTAAACTATCAAATAACATTTTTATTCAAGTAATATTTTTAATTACTGTAATTTAGATCCGTAAGTCTTAAATTCAGAATTTTCCTAAAACCGGATGTTTTACTAATCAGTTTCCCCCCCCCCCTTAATACTATAAATCACAAATGGACAACCTTCGGCCAGCTACGACTTTTGATCCAGCTAGCAGATCATATCAAAACTTTGCATAAAACCCATATAAACCAATCAAAATCCCATAAAAAACCCAATTATATGTCCTACGACTTCGGCAATATCGAGCGACTTTGCTAATATCTAAAATTTGGACCTCAATTTTTCAAAAGGTTGCTCATAACAGTTATAAATATTTCAATTCTTCCGAAAATTGAGGTAAATAATAAGAGTCAATTCATGTATTGTTTTCAGTCGTGAATTGTTGCAGTTGTCTAATCATTAATGCAGCACTACATAGAGGCAAAAAAAAATATCCGAGATGGTGTCCGAGGGGGTAAAACTTGCTCTCTCTAAACTAAATAATTAATTAATTAAATGAATATTAATACAATTAAGTTTTTCATTGGTTTTATCTAAGGATATCTCACATTCATCAACACTCCCATACAGTCGACACTCGATTTTACATACCTGTACGGACTGCATAAATAGTTCGTACAATCAAGCCATAAATAATATACTCAGGATCACTTACTAGTTCATTAAATCGCAAGCGTTTGCAAACACAAACGACTGTATCACATAAGATAATCAAATGTCCTGGGTCAGCTAGCATCAGGTCGCTTGTCTCCAAGAGCTGCGGGATACAAGCCGAGCTACCGTTAAGACACAGTTTTGTTAGAGAAGAATCCAAGATGGCGTCAGGGACTTGTTTTACTTTTACTCCATTCAACTTCCTTAATACGCATGAAATTAAAAAATTATCGCTCGATTTCTCATGTAGTGATTTCATTTGCAGAGAAATATTTAGAAAGCATTCTGATGAAGTTTGGCGATTTTTAGAAAATATCGTAAAAAATTTAAAATGTGTGACTATAAGTTCAAATTAATGACTGTAAGGGCCCTATTTTGATTCAAAATTAATGACTTTAGATGACCCTGCAAACCCTGTTATATTTTCAAAATCCATCCATTTTTAACAGTCCAGGAAAATTTTAAATTGTATGTTAGTTGTGTTAAATTTTCAGATCATCAAGATTTTTAAACCATATAGTTGAAATTAAGTGAAAGTGTGTATATACAAAAAATCAAATCAAACTTTAACATAAATCAGGCAGCAGATTTACCAGTAAGGAGAGGAAACCACATGAATATTGGACAGAAACAAATTCCACCAAAAACTCTCAAGAAATATGTTTATTGAGACATCTTTAAGAAACTGAAAGACAGCCTCAACTAAAACTGAAGGCAAAAAGTGGCACAACATTGAACTGGAAAATCGTTAACTTTAGACCACATAAAGAGGCAGACGCCAACTTCAGATAAAGAACCGGACCCAACTATCTAGCCCAGTGGTTCAAAACTGGGGGGGTTGCAACCCCAACATGTGTCAGCATGCCTTTTCTGGAGGGTCATTGCAGATCGCTTTGTAAGAAATGAACAGAATATTATATATAGAATAATAATTTTCTCATTTCCAGGCCATGAGACTCCCTTTTAGAAAGGTAAAAATCCTTATTCTCATCACAGTTTTTGTATCAAAACTACAAAAACTGATGTCGCAAAGTGAATCTATGTTAACCATGTTTGAAATCCTATACATTAAGACTGAAGAATCGGAAACAGGAAATGCAATTAATTTAAGGGAGGAAATTAATGAATACCCTGAAGCTCTTGAATATGAAATTAAAAGATATTTTCCAGAGCTCAATGAACAAGAGGATGCACTGGTGCAAAATCCATTTCACACATCTTCAGATGTCACCGATCTTCCTGATAAAGTAGAGGATGAATTTTTAAATTTTTAAAATGACTCCTTAGACCGTGATTTATGCCAAGAAAAAATGTTAACTCAACTTATGCATCGCTCATATTCGATAATTTCTAAGCTTTCTAAGTGTCGAATGTTAGTGCCATTTTCATCCACATACCTGCGTGAGGTTGGATTTTCAACTCTTTTGCAGATTAAGACAAAAGCCAGCAATAAATTAATGTCCAAAGTGACATGAGATTGGCTTTAACCACTGTTCAGCTAAGAATAGCAAAACTTGTCAGTCAAATGCAACGTCCATCTTATTAATGATCAGTGTGTTATAAACATATCAATTTTAAATCTGAAGATTTTTTTTAATTAGTTATTTTTCTTTAAACTTTTTGTTTTATTGGTTAAACATGGCAGATGGGAGGGGTGGTCACAAACATACTTGAAAAATCTGAAGATGTTGCAAATTTAAAAAAGGTTGGGAACCACTGGTCCAGCAGAACACGTAAACAAGATAGGTGTCCATGCCTCTAACACTTGTCCAATATAGAACTGGAACTATAATTTCAGAACATCTTTTGAAATGTCCAGAAATGAACGAGGATGCAAGAAGTCTTACAATTGTATTAGAAAGCTAGAAGCCTCATGAACTAAAAAGCCTGACCTCTCATTACTACTCTCTCCCCTTTTGACTTTTAGTGATGTGAGAGATCGACTTTTGTCTTAATGTATGTTTATTTTGAACTGCTTGTTTTTATTCTTTGTGTGAAATTTTAATTGTAATGGTTAGTTTTCAATAAAGCCATATGTTATAACAACATAAAACAGGTGTGTGATGGGCAAAGAAAAAAATCAGCTGAAATTTATTTGGTATTTAATGAGGTATATGACATGCGTACAAATTAAGAAACAAATGCACTTCTAAAAGTGGTCACCTCTCTTAAGTTATCAATTTTTTTTTATTCTCAAACAGGAAGTTGCTAAGAATACAGTGGAACCTATTTAATACATACCTCTTTGTTCCAACAGCATCGATTTCATCAATAAATACAATAGACGGAGCATGTTCTTCTGCAACACGAAATAATTCCCTGACTAATTTTGGACCATCACCCTGAAAATATATAAATTAAAATAACAAGCAATACAACTTTTATTTTGATGCTTTAATATCCAAAACATTAAGAGACAAAGCACTGCCTGCTTATAGCATTGGGTAGTAGTATACATAAACCATAAATGCAAAAGCCCTTTCAAATGTGCATCATGTTTGTTCTCCATTCCTCACTGATACAACAGTTAGTCATCTCTTTGATGGCACCCTCTGTTGCATAAATTTTCAGTGCTTCTTTCAAAGAGATATAATGTCTATTGTTGTAATCAGGCATAGTAGACTCAAAGAAAAAAAAAAAAAGGCTGAACTTTTCACGACTTCCCCCCGAAAAGAAAAAAAATTATCAGGTGATTGGTCACATCTATTTTGTAATAATTAAAAATTAACTTTAATTCAAATTACTTACATTAAATAAGAAATTTAATGGAATATTAATACAATATATTAATTAGAAAGTGCTTAAAGGCAGACAAAATTATTGCACGTATTTGAAAAATATTTTCCATGAAAATATGTTGTCTGCTAGGAGAAGGCAACTGAATGTAGATGAAGCATGGTAACAAAAAATTATTAAAAAGAAGGAAATTTATTTTTCTCTGAGTTTCAGATGATTGAAAATGCGTGAACAACATGTCCAAAAATTTTAATGCATATTTTCATCAATCCCAGGAATTATAAATTTAATGCTGAAAAGGCAGAATTCCACTATTAGGCAGAAAAGTAATGTCTGTGCAATGAGTTGTTTCTTTGTATATTTTCAAAATCTATTGACATAAAAATTAGAACTAGTCTTAAAATGGTGGGGCTGAGCTTTCCATAACTGAGCTTGTTAATATGCTCTTTTTATCTTTCTTTCATTTTTATTATTCCCATATAAATGCATTTTTTAATGAATTTCTTTGAAGGTAAAGTCAGGTTTATCAATTCCAACTGTTTCTCGAGGATTAGTGGGATACTTGAGATAAATATGTACAGGAAAATCATTGTACTCTTTTTACACATTGTGCAAACAGAGGAGTGTGAGATTTGGCATAGTTAAAGTTGATATGGAGGAGGAGTGGAGAAAGATAAAATTAATGTATATGTTCAGGCACTGTAAAAAATTAGAGAAGTATATTATACAATATTTATGCCAAGCCAGGAAATGATTCCATTGTCATGTCAATTTTGAAATAACAGCATTAGAGGTTGCAATGATATTATGGTTATAGTATTCCAGAAAACCTTGCAAAAAATGGAATTATCTGAGCATTGTACTGGGCTGGCATAATCATGCATATGAAGAAGGCTGGCACACAGGTTGAAATATATACCTCATTTGCTCTTCATAATCTCTCTGCAGGGATCACTCGAGAACTGAAAAAGGGCAAGGTGCACATTACAGAAAAAGGGCATATCATATCACACAAAAAGGGCAACTTATGTAATTATTGTCTACAAACACATAAGGGTAGCTTTTATAAACATACTGTTATGTCCGAAAATGTGTTTTCTTAATAGCAATTCTTTAAGCAAATGATTAAACAAATTTTGAAACCAAATTTTTTCATTCAATGAAATCTACACTTTCACAAAAATTGTGTGAGGCGTCCATTATGCTTTATTTCAACAAAAAAAAAACAAAAAAGCATAAAAAAAATAAATTTTGTAATCGTAAAATAACGGGAATCTGGTTTTGCCGACAAATTTTTAATAATTACGCCAATTTTCAAACCCGAAAATGACAGAAAACATTCCATTTTAGATTCAAATTTTATCGTATTCAGCGTCACTGCAACTTTTCTCTCTGTATATATGCTAGTCTGCAACTAGTGGAGGGGAAACAGGACACTTGCCCAGGCATAGTGCTGTTACGCCAAAATTGAAATGGAAAGAAGGGAGCGCCAAAACAAAGGTTTGTCCCGGGCGACTTGACCTCTAGCAGGGGTCAGTCCAGGTTTCTTTCCCAGGGTCCTATTTTTGTGAAATTTTACCTAATTTTGTGAATTTTTTCTATTTCTGTGAACCTTTCCTTATTTTGTGAACTTCTTCCAATTTTCTATTTCATTTTTGAGCAAGAAATCAATCACGAAATAGAATTGATTAATTTTTATAAAATTAAAAATAAAATGGGTATAGTTAGTTCCCTTAAAAAAAGTTGGCCAAAACTGAATAATTCCTGTTCACCGAACATCCGGGATAGTCATAACCTGAAACAATATTTTTTTTTAAATTGATTAAAATTAAAAATATAAAGCTTTAAATCTTTTTAGTGATTAAAAAATAGATTTTATAATAAACGTAGGCCATGGTAGTTTTGATTTTAAATTGCAGGTACTAAACACTTTTATTTACACCCCAAATTCAAACTTTAGTAATTTTTAGATATTACAATGTCTCTCATTTTTGACTGGAAATACTCTAATACTAAAGATGTGAAAAATACAATTTTTAAATTTAGTTAAATTTCAACAATTGAAGGGAAATCAAAAATAAGATGCAGATAATTATAGATAGGAGAAATTAGCTAACATTATATTTTTAAAAATTAATTTCAACTTGTACCATTAAAGAAAAATTACTTGTCAGTGTACACAGAATATCCCAAAAACACTGACATGGGGTTTTATTCCTTAAATATTTTACAGTAAATCATAAATTTATGTTAAAAAAAAGGGGGGGGGGTTACAGAATTTTACAGTAATGATTATAATTTTTGGAAGATTAAATCTAAATAAATACAAATGTACATTTTTATATGGTCTCCAAACAGAAAATTCCCAGTCTGTAAGATGTGCCCATACATTAATTAAGTTTAAAAAATTTAATTAAGTTATAAATTTTCAGTCTTCTATCATTTTTTGCTCGCTACGGCCCTGCCTATGCCCATAGCATTTCTCTGTAGTGTACCCCTATGACTGCTCTTTAAAGTGACATTAAATCCCAATAAAATCACTCCCATGCTTTGTTGTTCACTCCCAAGAATGAAGAAATGCAGTATTACACTATTTCTACCCCCCCCCTTTTTTTCCATTCTTGAGCAATGATTGACCTATATTTACCCCATTTCACATTCCACAGTGTGAATTCTCGACCGATTAAACAGGGCGCGGCACCCGGCAACCCTTTAACGTCTGGCAGCCCTTTTTCTCTGCCCTATGGTTTGGTATGTCAGTCTGTTTTTCCATTCTTATTTGCCAAAACTTTTTCTCCTTCCTTACCATACAGTTTTCCTTATACAGGAGACAATACAATGAAGCCAAAATCGATGTTTAAACGACCCTTTACAAAACAGGAGATATAACTGTTCCTTCACAAAATTCCAATCAGCTTTTTTTTTTTTTTTTTTTTTTTTAAATACACCCAGATAAAATGCCCTTTTATAAATAATTATATTTTCTGTTTTCTTTCATTTGCGTGATCTGAAAGATGCCCCTGGAATGTTTGTTTTTCAGCATTGTAAAAGGGCCATCTGGCACATTACGATTTCAGTTGGGGGGAAAAGAAGGGAGTTCAAAATGATTTCCCGTAAGGATGTTATGTTTGATAAGATAAGTATGCAGTTGTGAATTAGTAAACAATAAGCTTAGCCACATAAATCACTGCAGCTTCCGTTGTTTTGAAATGGATGTTATGCACTCTTGCAAGTTGTTCTTAATGATTGCTTTTAGTGTAATCATTGCATGGGCTTTCTACTTCAGATTATTGGTCATCAATTTGGTCCCCCATGGCTACCCGAAATTCGATATTTTCAAGTAGTATTTCCTGACTGCTGCACACCCTGTCAATGAATCAATTTTTTTCCTATTCTTTTTAGTACACCGACGGGGAGGAGTGCATGATTGGGGGTGGGGGGTGGGTGGTGGTGGCCGTTTATTAATTACTTTTAGCATTTATAAAACACGGTAGGTAAAGCGCCATTTACAGTAGGAAATAATTTATTGTTATGACTGCTCTTCTGGATGACAGATTGTTTCTCTAATGAGATAGTTTATGACCTGAAGCTACAGCGAACGGTTTCAACCCTCTCAGGTCGGGATGGAGAAGAGCTGCGACTGACGTGTGTCAAGCTGGCCGGACCACATTTCGCAAAATGAAAAATAACAGGATAAAAAATTAGTGCTATATTAGTGCTCATACCTCAGAATTAGTGCTGCTTATTTAAGCGAGTAATTCACAATTTAATGTGGTCCGGCTATCTTGACGTCAAGCTGGCCGGCCACATACAGAAAAAATTATTTTTTACCAAATTTCGATACATACAGAATTAGTGCTATATTAGTGCTGGCTGAATACCAAATTACAGAATTTTTGATCCATATTTGAAAAAGTTATTAAATAAATAATGTGGTCCGGCTATCTTGACGTCAAGCTGGCCGGCCACATAAAGAAAAAATTATTTTTTCCCGAATTTTGATACATACAGAATTAGTGCTATATTAGTGCTGGCTGAATGCCAAATTACAGAATTAGTGCTCCGTATTTAAGAAAGTTATTACATAATCAATGTGGTCCGGCTATCTTGATGTCAAGCTGGCCGGCCACATAAAGAAAAAAATATTTTTTCCCGAATTTTGTTACATATAGAATTAGTGCTACATTAGTGCTGGTTGAATGCCAAATTACAGAATTAGTGCTCCGTATTTAAGAAAGTTATTAAATAATCAATGTGGTCCGGCTATCTTGACGCCAAGCTGGCCGGCCACATAAAGAAAAAATTATTTTTTCCGGAATTTTGATACATACAGAATTAGTGCTATATTAGTGCTGGCTGAATACCAAATTACAGAATTTTTGATCCATATTTGGAAAAGTTATTAAATAAATAATGTGGTCCGGCTATCTTGACGTCAAGCTGGCCGGCCACATAAAGAAAAAAATATTTTTTCCCGAATTTTGTTACATATAGAATTAGTGCTGGTTGAATGCCAAATTACAGAACTAGTGCTCCGTATTTAAGAAAGTTATTAAATAATCAATGTGGTCCGGCTATCTTGAAGTCAAGATAGCCGGACCACATTGATTATTTAATAACTTTCTTAAATACGGAGCACTAATTCTGTAACTTGGCATTCAACCAGCACTAATGTAGCACTAATTCTGTATGTAACAAACTTCGGGAAAAAATATTTTTTTCTTTATGTGGCCGGCCAGCTTGACGTCAAGATAGCCGGACCACATTATTTATTTAATAACTTTTTCAAATATGGATCAAAAATTCTGTAATTTGGTATTCAGCCAGCACTAATATAGCACTAATTCTGTATGTATCGAAATTTGGTAAAAAATAATTTTTTCTGTATGTGGCCGGCCAGCTCGACGTCAAGATAGCCGGACCACATTAAATTGTGAATTACTCGCTTAAATAAGCAGCACTAATTCTGAGGTTCGAGCACTAATGAGCACTAATATAGCACTAATTTTTTATCCTGTTATTTTTCATTTTGCGAAATGTGGTCCGGCCAGCTTGACACACGTCTGCGACTGAGCAGATGCCCCCCCCCCTCACATCATTGATAAGAGAATAAACAAATCAGCTTCCTTGTTGTTGTTGTTGGAGAGAGGCCTTTTTTGGGGTCTAGCCGGTACCACGTGGCCCCGGTCTAGACGAGCGCCAGCAATGGTAACAAGAATCAAAGAAAAGGGGAAACAAGGAGGGGTGGAGAAAAGGAGAGCGGCATTTTGATTGAAGGGGGGGGGGGGGAAGCGGAATTTTATCAAGGAAAACGGAATTTTATCAAGAAAAAGGGCAAGGAGGGCGGCATTTTACCGGGAAAAGGGCACCAGGGCGCGCCGCCCCCCTGAAACGCTCTAGAGTGATCCCTGTCTCTGCATAGGTTTGCATGCTGCCATTAAAATCATGTGGGAGTCCTCACTCCAGATGGGATGTAGCTCAGTGCCACAAGCATAAATGTGAAATTAGCTTTAAATATTTATGCACCTTATGATGTTCGAAAGCTTTTGTCAGTTGCAGTTGGAGAAATGAATGATGAATAACGAACTTTTATGTACAATAAAAAGACATTATCCAAAAAATATAACAAGCAACTAAGAGGTTGAATACTCAAGGAATTCTCCGAAATCCCCCATTTTGGTCAAGCCATACAGTATTTGAATAACGAACTATCGTTGTAGAGGGTAGAAAAAGACAGTCAATCTGGGTAAAAACATCATTCTACAGAGGCTTATTGCTGCAGAGAATATTGTTAAATCGAGGGATGATTCTCATTATAATATAAGGAAATTCACCGGGACTGCAAAATTTTATCATTAAGGAGAGATTTATCGTTGTATCGAGTATCGTTATAGCGAGGTTTTACTGTAGTTTATTAGACTGAGTTTTTGTGCTAATAGTGTTTTATTTTGAATACATCCCGTTTCCATTTATTACATGTTAAGAAGGCAACAGCAAGAATTGACTTACTGTTGCCTATTATTAGTAGTGGTTTCAAAAAACTCTGTACATTTTACTATTTATTTGAGTTGCGTAATTAATCATGTGATTTGTGAAGTTTTTCACCATGATTCTGGATCTAATACTTTTTGTTTAAGCACTCGCACACTTTTCAAATAACTCAAAAATTATTGCATAAATCATAGAAGTATTCCTTGTTGGCAAAAGAGCCCCAATAACAATCAAACTTAAAAATGTAATGAATTATTGTGGAATATCGACCACTAGTTCTTTTTAAAATGCCTTGGTTGGGTTTAATTAGTACAGTAGAGATCCAGAAATCCACACAGCTTGGGACCAAGGCTTGTGCGGATTTTAGGATTTTGCAGACTTTAGGCCATAAAAGATAAATCATATTATATTTTGGATTTAAGAAAAGGAGAATACAATCACAATGAAATAAAAACACAGTCAAAGGTATTTCACTTATATTTTCACTTTAAATACAAAAGCATAGGACAGAGCTGCCAAGTCTCCAGCTTTTTTCGTGAGATTTCCCACCACTAATTTTTACTTACAAATTTCTGGTTAAAATAAGTCCAAATATTTAATCCAAAATAAAACTGTCTAAAAATTGTGGTGGGAAAAAGCCGGAAATCTCCTGGAAAAAGCCGGAGACTTGGCAGCTCTGATAGGAGAAAAGGGAAAATACATGAAGACTAGAAAAGCAAATGGTTTCAAAATTTCCTTAACATGTTCTTTGGTGATTTGTTTTAAAATATTTTTTTCTACTTTCAGTTTCTTTCTTTCTTTTATCTATTTAATTTTGCAAATTGTATAACTGTTTAAACAATAACTGTTTAAATATGCAGTTTAAGCAATAACTGCTTAAACTGCATATTTTCATCAGAATATTTAAACAGAATTATCAGTAATTCTTGTTTTGTTACAGAACTTAGCTGTTGTAAAAATTTAAGGTATTTTCTCTTAACTTTAAACTTTTATCAAATAGATTATATTATTATTATTACCCAAGTTTTTATCAGCATCATCAAAATCATATTTATCTGGATTCAAGAAACTTTTCAACAATTTCATCATTAGCGGAATACTGCGAATTTTATTATTTACATCAGAGAAGGTGTTCGGATTTTAGATCGGCGGATTTCTGGCATTCAACTGTATACAAATTTCTCGGCATTTGCTTTTTGTGAAGAGCAACTCCACGACTATAAGGTATTGCGTTAGAGAAGGATAGTCTAGTTTTTTTTTTTTGTCTATTTTCTTTTGTGTTTACTTTTTTCAATCTTCATAAATTCTTGTTATGATATGATGAGGGTAATTGGCAACTTGGTATTACAGTATAGAACCTGTTATCCGGAATAGTTGGGACCAGGTGTATTCTGGATAACTGATTAGGGATTAACATGACATCTACCATTTCGATTGGTAGCATAAATGTTACTCTCTATTTTTGATTAGAACTAAACATTAATTGTTAATATACTATAAAATAATATAAAAAAAAAAGCTCTTAATATGAGCAAGATAAATAATAATCATTTAGAGAGGACGTAGTAAATATATGATAACTTCTTGAAAACTTGGTCACACACTAAAAAAATATAAAAAATACCTTACCAGATTGCTTACTTTATAAATTCTAGCAGTAGAACTCAAAATAAAAGAACAAAAACAAACATTAAAAAAACCTCATTTTTTGTTTTTCTTTCGGAAAAATAGGAATTTAATCGATTGAAAAATGATTCTGGATAACTGGTTTTCCGGAAGAGAGATTTCATACTGTAGTTAGTAATATAGGCCAGTTATTTTTTATTTATTTTTTTATTTTTTTTATTATTATTTTTTTTTTTTTGAGGAGACCCAATAAGCAAATATTGAGTGTAAAAGTTATTTCTACTTATTATAAAAGATGTCTGTTTGTCAGCAGTGTTATGGACAAATGGCAACACACAGAATTACCAAATTTGGTACACAGGAAGTTCTAAACATGCCGTTATGCACCTCTAAGCCATTTTTTAAAAATTCGAATTAGGAATTTTTTATTTTATGTTTTATATTATTTCTCACTTTTTTTTAAACCTAATGTGTAATAACGACAGTAATTAGGCTTACAGCAAATTAGATTTTGCATAATCAGATACGATAGAAATTAAAAAAAATATTTGTTTTTAATAGGTATGTAATGTAATTTGGAGATTTTAAAGAATCATTTAACTGAAGATAACTTTTGACAAAAATTTTCACAAGATAATTTTAAATTGTCGCATCTTGAGTTCTATCCATCATAACCTTTTGATGTTTTAACAAATGATAAAACATTTATTTCGGCCTCTTTTAATAAAAATGGAAAAATTATATAAATTAGGTGATTTTTTACAAATTTTTATGTGTTTAGAATTTAATCATATCAGTGTTAAAATTATAATGCAAATATATGTCAGTCACGATAGGAGATTTGTTAGGTTGCCACAGTAAGGATTAGATACTGTTTTATCAACCTATCAATTTTCAAATTGCAAATGAGATCTACTTCTGTGACATCAAATGCTTTAAGATACTTTAGAAAAAAATGTTCTGAAAAATTCCCGGTATTGCAAATACATAAGATTATGTCACGATCTTGACGGACGCAATTTATTATTCCTCTTTTTTTAACACAAGGAGATGACATTTTGATTTAAACTTAAAAGAAGAAATTTTCAAGCTTATTAATATAAGTGATATTTTAAACCCTTGCTTAGATTTAAAAACTGAAATGCTTTAACACAGCTAAAAACGTTCATTTTAAAAGTTAAAAAATTTGTTTTAGAACAATATTAAAATTTTTCTATTTATTTTTTCATTGTTGGCATTTAATTTTGCCGCAGCCATGTTTTCTAACATATGCATGTTATAGGGGTGGGAATTGGGTAAGGCTGATTTGGAGCAACACTGAGATTTGCAGCACTGAAGCAACAAATTGGAACAAATTACATTCTTAATCTATCGATAGAAAAATATAACTACAGTCAAGTTTCTAGTAAATCTGAGAGGATTAAATATTACTCAGGTGAAAGAAGCCCACTTCAATAAATAAGCATTTAAAAGTGAAAAATATAAATTTACCATAACCTACTAGTATATTATCAAATGCTACATTCAAAGTTACAGGTAATTTTTAACACCAGAATAATAATAATAAAAGACCATTAGCATAACTGGCTGGGGGCTAGGGTGGGCTACGCCCTCCCTAGAAACCTTTTAGCCTCCTCTAGAAAACTTATATTTTCGATTGGAAGAATAGGAAATCTCAAGGGAGATATAGCCACACACCCCCTCCCTAGAAAAGAGCAAAATTACCATCTAGTTACGCCAATGTCAAAGACTATAGATTAAAAATTAAATGAAAAATGAATAACTTTTGCAAAAATTTTTAATTTAACTTTTCTCTTTTTATCTCCATTAGAGTGGCGTAGGCAAGGGGAGGGGAGGGAATAGGGGGTCACAACCTCCCCCTGAGGAACCCTACCTTGAGTGCAGCGCTCGCCCTAAAATGATGATCAATGATATTTTTTCTCTTTTCTCCGTGCGTCTGATTGGTTCGTTGTGGACCAATTACGCTCTTTTAGAGTGATGTAATAGTACCATAATTTATGAAAGAAACGCCACGACATTTACGATTTTTTTTTTTTTTTTGCCCGATCTTTAACGAAAAATTATGAAAGTTATTCAGTAATAATTGTCTCAAAAGATGGCGCCCCCACCGATCCCATACTTTTTAGCGGTGCATGGAGTGCAGCGTAACAAATCAGAATGCGAGCCTACCCCGTTGAAAAGCAGTTTGATCCAATGCTGTGGATGTGTACAAAAATCCAACCAATGTCTCTTCAATTAAGTCAAAAAAAAAAAAAAAAAGGCTTTTTATGTCTACATTTTAGAACTATAATTAAATTTTCACGAAGGTTTTAATATAGAAATATTGATGGGCTAAAGTTCCTTAAAATGCCGCAAAAATGCACTACCCTCGATTAACCACACCCCTGTGTTCCAATGAGCGTCCATTGTTCTCAGGCCTGGACTGGCTTCTCAAATATGGATATGTACACTACTTTGATAATAAAGTAGTATACCTATCCATTTTGGGGAGGCCAGTCCGGGCCTGAGAACAATGGAAGTAATTTGATATACATCCGAGTAATGTACCAAAGTAGTTCCATTATTTATTTATTTATTATTATTATTATTATTATTTTTTTTAATCTTACCCTTTGACGCTGTGGCGTTGCAAAGGACCCTACAGACCACGCGCCACGAAGGATCCCCCGAAGAATCAGCCCCCACCCCAAGCTTTAAAATAGTTAAATATGTCAAGTAAACCTAATTTTCAAATATTACATATTCTAATATTCTATTCCCTCCATATTCACCAGTAAGGAGACCCTTTTCAATAGAGGAGAGCGCCCCCCATAGGAGTCAGTCCGGGCTTGATTGTTCTTTAGTGTTGACTCTAGATTAATTTGGCAGGGCGCAGCACCCGGCGGCCTTTTTGTTGTCTTTTTAGCGCCCGGAGGCCTTTTGTCGTCTTTTTAGCGCCGGGCGGTCCTATTTCTCTGATTTCTGCGCCCTCCTGCTTTTACATTTTTATTATTATTAGTCAACAACCAGCACTTTTTATTTCCTACATACCATTTGCGGCCCATCACGATAATACGTTAATTAAAACGGTTACGATTGAGTACAATAATCCCATCATAAAAATAGGTTGTGTTGAAAACGGCCCTTTCACAAAAACCTTCTATGAAATCCGATCTTTCCCCACAAATGTAATTAAAATGCTTTTTTCAAATATTCTACTCTTTCAGATCGAAATACTGCTACTGCCCTTTTCTTTGTTTTCATTTACGCAAGCCGAACAGCCGAGTAACCCGAAAAGGCCCCTCTTGTATGTTTTGTTTTTGCTGACTAGAGCGAGAAGAAGCCCGATCGGCATTTCACTTAAGAGTTGGGGGAAGAAAATACAGTTGGGAAATTCAAAATTTTCTTAAGTTATCTAAAAATTTCTGACTCCATCTGTCAATCCTCAAATATCGGTGGCTACGTTTGATAAATATGTAGTTGCGAATTATCAAACAATCATTATACCAGAGTTCGTCGCCAGCTGTATATAATTATTGCGCTTCTCGATGTCTTTAATAGTTTTGCAACACTAGCAAGCCCCCCCCCCTAAACGCTTTGCTCTTTTTAATCGGCTTTCCTAGTACATATTATTCGTAATGTATAACAGTTATTTACTAATCATATATAATTACAGATGATACAGAAAGAATGCCTTAGCAAAACGACGTTTTGCGATTCGAAAATTCCGCGGGATTTGTTTGTTTGTTATGGCAAGGGGGGTGCCTTGGTTGGGTGACTTTTTAAGGAGTTCTAATGTGTATTGACGCGTACATCTGGATGAAACCGACCAAAACTCCAGACCGACAGTAGCGCGGGCGGGGCCCGCCGAACGTGGGAACTTCAACACTTCAGCCGTGTACCATGTTCAGTGGCTTTATCTACTCAAATCCATCTGAAAATCGAGGGATTTGCGACGTTTTGCGAATACAGCAATTGAAACACATTATGCTTTTGCCAAAATCAGAGCATAATAATGATCTTTTGCTTTAGCAATGTAGCGCTAGGGTTATTGGCGCCCGGTGCGGTCCTTCAGTTTGCCGTCGCATTCTTTCTAAGTTTCAGCATTCTGCCCCCATTTCGGTCCTTTAGTTTTCCACTTCATTATTTCTAAGTGTCCTGCCGGCCACCATGTTTGTTTATTTTGACGCCGGGGCGGATCCCCCCCCCCTCTCTTATTACGCCACAGTTTTAATTACATAAAAGTGGAGTAAATGCAGAATTTAGTAAATCATACTATTGACAAGATTTGGTATTCTAAATATTCATATTATACATCTTCTGATTTTAAAATTCTCAACATTTTAATGAATGAAGAAAGGAAAAAAATAATAATAATAAAAGTGAAAGAAAGCTAGTTCTGGGAAAGGATGTCTTCAGGAAACAAATTGTGTCATAAGTTAACAGCCCCCAACGCAGAACATGCCGAAATCGGCGACGTGCGTCGCAGAACAAAGAGCTCCGCTGCAGAACAATTACGGATGAGGACTGAAAAGGGAGAGAGAGGGGAGAAATCAATCACTTTAAACAGAAAGTCAAACTCAAAAGCCAGACAGCAATCTGGAGGGATACCATTTCATCTCCTGCATCTAGGGTTGCCAGGTCGCCAAACCAAATAGCCGGACAGACCAGCTAGTTTGGCCGGACATTTGGGTAAAAAGGCCGGACAGCCTATACTATTGAGGATTTTGTCTCTGTATTAATAGGTACAACAAAAAATTGTATGTAAAATCAAGCTTTTTTGATTATTACCATGAATCTTGTTAAATTCTAATGAAATATAAATAACATCGAATGCCAAATCAGTTCAATTACTTTATTACTAATCAGCCAAAGTCACCAGTAAAAAGCCTAACAAAAGCCGGACACCGTTCATTTTGGCCGGACACGCAATCAAAAAGCCTAACTATGTACGGCTTTATCCGGACGCCTGGCAACGCTACCTGCATCCAGGCATAGAAAGAATATATTCCTTTGTGTGTGTGTGTGTGTGTGTGTGGGGGGGGGGGGGGGTTGATGACACTGCGGCAATTAGTCAAAAGTGAATTATCACCCAAAAGGCGCCTGATCATCTCCTTCTGGGAGAGCGCCGCCTTTTTGGACCCCACATGTGGAAAACGGACAGCGCTTATCACTTGCAATATCATTCACATTCATTTTCTAGCTACGTTTCCCCCCCCCGGTAAATATGTCTGCTCGAGACAAAGTCTCTTGCTTTGAGTGTAATACTCCTATAATTTTTAAAAATTATAAGAACATATAAAACTGAGAATTGTTATGTGCGACCCCTTTAAAAAAAATTGGATTAAAACGGCTCCTTTACAAAAATACAATCGATTAAAATGTATTTTTGCAAATAATTTACCCTCTTCTGAATATGATGTTTATTAAATAGCTTTATTATTTCATCTTTTGTGACCTATGAGCTGACCTTAAAGGTGCCTCTCCGATGTTTGTTTTCTGCTGACACAATAAGAAAACGCGATCAGGATTTTCAAACAAATATGCGCGCATACTTAGAAAGGGAAAGGGAGATTAAGCAATTCCGCCTGTCGATCTTGATACTGCAATGTCAGAAGTTATGTTTAGTAACTACACGGTTGCAAATTATTTAATAAATATTCATAATTTCAGATTTTACCGCCGTAGCAAAAGCAGTTAGTAACGATGCTCCGGATGTTTCGCGCTCTTGCAAGTTTGTGCTGTGAACGATTGTTTTGTTAAACTGGTCTTCCTATTACAGTTTATTCATAATTATTATAGATAATACTATGCTTTAAGTAATTATGGATGCATTTAGAAATGCAAAACTGCTATAAACGGGTCCGAAAATTTACGCGATTTCGGAACATCGGTCTGAAAATCTTAAGAATTGCGACATTTTGCGAATGCAACATTTGAATATTTTATGGTTTTTGTTGCAATTAAGAATATTTAGCCTTACTTATATAAAAATTAACATCGATAGCGTATGATAAATTTAAATTATTGGCCCGATTATATTTTCTAATTATCTCTTCTGAAAAATCGAAAAATTCAATATATTTTATTAAAAACTGTACAGAATTCGGCAAGTTCTTTTTCTCCTTACTCATTTAACTCCCCAGAAAAAGATGGAAAGAAAGCTGTATATAAAATGTCAGCAGTGCAAACACATATCAACTTTCCAGGCCCATCTTCACCAAAGAAACGTCTCATTATATTTGCACTAGCACTTTTGCATACTTCATGACAAGGAGACACAGGGTCTGTTACACTGCTTGTGTACTTAAGCGCACCAGACTTCTGAGCATTTGGTTGTAGGGAGGGGGAGGGGTAAGATTATAAAGGAAGAGAAAAGATTTTAAATATGAAATACCCAGAAGTCTTAAGGAACAAAAGTCTTTTTATTGAGAAAATTATTTTACTTTTATTTTCATTCTCTATTTTGCAAAGTTCAAACAATTAAAATATTATAGTTAATGCATAAAAATATTAATAACTCTTCTGTTCAAAATAACCCTATAATGGTATAAATATCTATTCCAGTTATTCAATATTTATTCCACTACAAATGGACGATATCCATGTGACGTCATTTTTCCACCAACACGTGACCTTTCGGCTGTGTTGATAAGTAATCTTGTAATCTGATTGGCTGAAGTGTATATTTTCCATAGACACGTGACTGAAATAGCCTCGTCTCAGTATAAGTTTTAATGTGTTAGCGTTTTTTTAATGGGAATCTGGGAAAAGATATCTTTTAGTTGTCATGCACAGGTTCCTGAGAGTTATTGAAACATCAATAGGCAGCACAATACAGAGGCACAATTATTATTTTTGTAATTTTGCACTCATTACCAAGAGTCCAGCACATAAACCTATGGAGGAAAGGTTGTTTGTTTTCCACCGTCACGTGACTTTTATAGCCTAGAACCCAAGGAGTCGATATCCTCCATTCCAGTTCTTAATTATTTTTTAATGGACAACAATAGCTAAAAAAATTTTCAGGATTATCATGCAGCCACAATAAATATTCCGTTGATATTAACATTCAGCTGGTCATCTATTTAAGTGGTAATATTGAAATAGCCGGAAAGGAGATAAGAACATTTGCCTCCCCGTCTAGCTCACTAAGAAAACCACAAAGCATTCTGTAACTCCAAGCCACAAAGTAAGAAAGGGGAAAGAAATTATGTTTTGACAATAAATTTCTAACTTTTGAACAAATTAAGATGTCTTTCTAAAATTTAGACTCTGAAGCAATTTTTGCATTTAAAAGTGATCCCTAAATTTTCAAACAAATCGGTCCATTAATAAAAAAATTATAGATGAATTAGTTTTTACACAGTTGATTTCCATCCCCCTTCTCATCAAGGTCCGCTACTACCCGGACGCGTATTTCACAAGTGCACCGCTATATAACGATGGGAAGAAAAAGAGCCTTCCTATTGGCTATTTCGCGATTGCTTCCATTACGTCATCCATCGCGAGGTTCGGGTGTTCTGCTAGTAACATACGCCATTAAAGAAATAATTATATGAGACACACGAATTCCGATTCCTTCATTTACGACAGGTGGATATATATAAACAAAATACTATAGATTAAACAGATCAAGAATTTGAAGCTGAAAGAAAATCTGATTTTTAAGAAAGAGGCAATACTTGCTTAGCTATTATTTTTTTTTTAGTACTCCTGTTTGCTAAATATTTCGAGTTGCTGGCGCCATCTACTGGATATATAAATCAACATTTTTTATTGGCAAATTTAACCATCTAACAGCCATGTAAAATAAAACTTATTTTTAATATTACATAGAGATTAAATTTCATTTTATGTAACTTTTCTTAAGTATGAATTTACAAAAATAAAGAATTTTGCATTCGAACATTAAATTTCTAATGCATATTGATTGTACACCAGAGATTGTAATTCATATGTTAAATTTTTCTCAGAGGAAAAATATAACCTTAGAAATTAAGTAATGAACCTTGAAATTGGCAATATTCAAGACAAAATTTGTATTTTGTAATTTCTTGTGTTGTGCACCAAACAAAAATTTAAAGTGTAAAATCTACGTATAATACAAATTAAAGTTATATTTTGTAACTGTGGGTTCCAATTAATATACTAAAACTATAGAGCATTATTGAATTGGTGTGCATATTTTTTCAGTGATTATTAAAAGTAATTTAAAATTGACAAGAGTAACCTGTTTGAAAAAACTCAAAAGAAATTGTATATTTGTAACACTTTATCCCCCCCCCCCCATTCCAGTCTAAATGAACAACCAGCCCTGCACAGTTTAAGAGGCAGTATAATGATTTTTTTTCCAAGGAAATTTGTAAAAATTGTAGAAAAATATAGGGAAAACTATTACAGCACTTTCTTAAAAAAAAATATGAGGCATACAGCAAAAAATTACTTATATATTATGCTTAAAAGTGAAGACAAGAGTGTTGCATTATAAATATGGAAGAAGGTTAATTAACTTAAAATTTTAAATGAATAATATCAATAAAATAAGGAAACTAATTGCATGTGTGTGCAAGTAAATATTTGGTTGAAGTGGTAAATTTAGAGGGTAGAAGAATTTACATATAAGCTTTATGTATTTTTGCTCCTTTGAAGTACATTGATTTAAGATTAAAACTGAAAGTACAATTTCTGAAATTTGTTGTTCTATTTTTATAAGTCCAGAAAAATCATATTAAAAGTAAGAATTTCCTGCACTTCTCACCCATTATTTCCATTTTTTATCTTGAGCCCCCCAAAACCTGAAGTTTAATTTTACTGCATGAAAATATGGTAGTTTTGATTAATAATCACCCATGACATTATCTTAGAGTGTAAAATGACTTTGCAAGAGTACAAAATATGTCAGGCTTATTTTTAAAGTCGTATTATATTGAACTTTAGAATTCGAGTGACAAAAATGATTAAGCACAAAGAAGTGAAACTTTTATTCAATACATTAAAACTTGAAATAATAATAATAATAATAATGCATATCTAAATACCAGTAGATGGCGCCAGCAACTCGAAATATTTGGCAAACAGGAGTACTAAAAAAAAAAAAAAAGCTAAGCAAGTATTGCCCCTTTCTTAAAATTCAGATTTTCTTTCAGCTTCAAATTCTTGATCTGTTTAATCTATAGTATTTTGTTTATATATATCCACCTGCTATAAATGAAGAGATCGGAATTCGTTGTCTCATATAATTATTTCTTTAATGGCGTATGTTACTAGCAGAACTCCGGAACCTCGCGATGTATCGCGATGTAATGGAAGCAATCGCGAAGTAGCCAATAGGAAGGCTCTTTTTCTTCCCATTGTTATATAGCGGTGCACTTGTGAAATACGCTACCCGGACTGGGCCTCCCGAGTGCTTCCGGGAGGGGGAAAGAGGGCGGGAAAGTTCTATTACCATAGCAGTTGTGCAAATTCCTCCTTTTCATTTGACAAGTATCATTAACACATTAGGTGTAAGCAAACAAATAACAGTTAAACAAATAAAAGGGCTAAAGAAACTTTCTTGGAGATTAAAAAGAACTTCGCTGGCAAAAGAGGGTGTCTAGTTTTTCATCATCGGGCGCTAACGAATTTTTTTATTAAAGGGCATCGGGGCGCGGCGCACCACTGACCTCGCCTAGAATGAGCTCAGCAGATTATAAATATCAAAATTAGCAATATAATACACAAATGATTTTGATAACAATAGAATTTAATAATATTTGATTCTTTATCCCATTAAATATTTAGCTGCTTCATCAAAATTGAACAACCCAGCACACAGGAAAAGCCTGCTACTTTTTTTTTTGTTTGTTTGTTTGTTTTGAGGGGGATTCTGTGTGGCATTGCAAGAATCGCGCAATCCCTCAGTCTAGTGTGAAACCTGAGTTAACAAACGATAGAATTCGTCTGGCCGGTAGTCAGAAAGTCGTAAATCACCAGTTTTTTAAGTTTAATCGCCACCTGGCGACTGGCGACCGGGAATTTTAAGCTTTAGTTCGAAATATTTTCTCTACATATATATATCTGTTCGGTTAATGTTTCATTTCCTTGTTACGTTGATAATTACACAAAGTTTCTCTAATTTCATTTAATATTTTAGATATAGGTTACGCTTACTAATATCCTAACATAATAGCCCTCTGTATATTAAGGTATATTTCCTGCAAAACATTTTTGGCTAGTTGAGAGAGCGTTGCAGAACATTGCAAAGCATTCTGCTTTGGGGTTAACAGCTAGGTTATTCATAAAACAAACTGTCATCAATTTAAGCTTATTTTCAGTTGAAAAAAAAAAAAAGAAAAAGAATTCTGGAAGGTTTATTAATAGATAATTTGTTTAAGTATTTTTGGCACCAGGATGTTGATTATTTTAATTATATTAAGCTGATTAAAAACATTCGATAGTTAAAATAAATATTGGTTAGTACTTTTTTTATTTTAAAAAGATTAAAACAAGGTTTAAGAAAGAAAATTTAGTGTTTTTAAAGAGGCCTTTTTAAGTATGTTACAAGAAATTAAAAATAAAGCTTTATGAAAAATAATTATTGAAAATATTTTAAACTTTATTTCATACCTTTGGACAATTCTGTGAGTTAAAAAAAATATTAATTTTATACCTGCTAAAAAACTTACATGTAGTAATTATTTTTATTTATTTTAAAGAAATAGTACTTTTTAAAAAACTTATATTTACTTTTCATGAATGAGCAAGCATTAAATTAGAAGTGAAAGAGGAATAACAAATATATTTCAGTGATTTGATTTGATATGGTGTTGTACATTCCAACCATAGGATGTATTGCAAAATTTGCAATTTGCAAGTCATTTTTTCCAGCAATCTTCTGTATTCTGAATTAAATTTCCCCAATTTCTGTAGTTATCAATTGATGGATGAGTTAAATTGTTTGATGCAATTTTAATAATGTCTAATAGTAATAAGGGTAACTTTGAAAATCTTTACTTGGTACTCATTCAATAATTATTGCAAACAAAAGAATTTAAATAAAATTCTGATTTATATAATTAAATTTAATACATCCTGCACTGCAGAAATTTTATTTTTATTACATGCTAAATGCATCTACCCTAATCCACTTATACTGACAGTCCTTTTCTGTTTAAAAGTTTGTACCAATATAGGTGAAATATCATATATGAATGAGATCCAGTAACTGTGGTCCAGTAGTGATAGTGTGATAAAATGGAGGAACAAAAATTAACAGTCCCTCTGCCTTCCCTACTGCCTAACAAATCATGTCTGGCTAAAAATTTCTGAAATCTTCTTCAATAAATGAACTATTCTTATAAATAATAAACATGTATGTCACACAATTTTGAGAAAAAAAAATTAAGCAGAAAATTCAACATTACTTATATTAAAACTTCTTTATGCTAGAAGTTTTTTTTTAAATCAAAACTTCTAGTTATGTAGATTTAATTCACATATTTATGTCATGTTTAGACCAAAATATTATCAACAAATTATTTTTCCTATTTCGCTTACACTTACTTCTACTGGATATTTTTTTCCAAAAGAAGGGGGGGGGGGGGGACTAAGACAAATTGGAAAAAATCTTACTATGCATTGTAAGTCAGAACACATATTACAACTCTATGTTAAAGTTTCGGGGATCAGATCGTTTCAAACCAGTTTCTATATGTTATCTACCTGTACATTCTTGTGGAACCCCAAAGTGCCCTTTTTGAGAACAGGCTGCCCCTTTTGAAAATTTCCCCCCCGGCGGCCCTTTTTTTCTAGGGTCAACACTAGTTCTTAAATTCTTAAAATACTGAATCTCAACCAAAACTAGTCTGTTGTGCCCAGTGCTAATTTAACTATTCTAGCCCCCCAAAAAAAAGGTCATCTATGAGTTATTTGTGTTTTTTGGCCATGAGGGTTTGCGCCTTGCGAAGGAGTACTGTACCGAATGAACACTGCCTTACGCTGTTATTACAGTAAAAAGACAACTACCAGTAATTGGCAAGCTCAGGAAACCCTGAGAAATCCCAGTGTTATAAATATCAGAAGTATAATAAGTGAATAGAAACATCTAGAGTTATCACACAACATTCAAAGCTTAAAACAAACAATTTTCTGAAGCACGCTCATTACGTAATCAACAGCTGGCCATCAGCGAAAAAAAAAATTGTTTACTTTTGACTGAGACTCCTCATAGGCTCGTTCTTTCGTTTTAACATCATGTGCTATACTGTCCGAACTTTTTGCGAATGCAAGAACTTTTTACAAGTTATTTATTTAATTCTATAAATTTGCCTTTCTGAATATAAAAATTGATGTTTTATATGAAATCGGACACTGATTATTTGAAAAAGGAAATCGTAAGCTTCGTAAAGTAGCAATAAATACTTTAAAACATTATATGGGAAAGGAAAAAAAAAGGAGGTATTTTTACCATTTATCCACACCCTCCCGAAATATATCCCAGTGCTATTAGAGATGAGTTCGGGCTCATTTTTTGAAGCCCGAGCCCGAGCAATATTATTAAAGTTGGAGCCTGAGCCCGAAATTTCAGCTAAAGACAAATAAATTTAACTACTTCATTAATAGGATACAATAAATTTTGGAGCCTCACATACCTTCTAGTCCCCCGTGCCGCTATTTTTTTAAATAAGTACGTCTATTTATCCCATGAATCACTTTTTAAAATCTGTTTCAAGGAGTACGTTCAACAAAGGAGAAATTTTTCACGAGCCCAAGCCCGCCCGAGCCCGAACGCAATCGTGAATTACACAGCCCGAGCCCGAGTCGGGCCCGGGCTGAGCCCGTCTCATCTCTAAGTGCTATGTCTTTTTTTTCCGGGGGGTGGAGGTGGGGAGATTGTGACTGCGGCATTTCTGATGATTTTCTAGCTAAGCATGCTCATTTTCGTGGGTGCGGCATTTCTTCCATAAATTACGGTAGCAGTTGTGCAAGCGCGGAAACAAAACGTACGGCGAGTTGGCACAATTTTTTTTTTTTTTTTTTTAAAGCTGTTTGTAATGAGCAGAGTAGCTGTTTTTTCTTTTGGTGCAGAATCATACGATAAAGTGCTTTTGTAGCAGCATAGTGCAGGTTTTAAGTTTTGGGAGTATGGCGCAAAATTCCCACCCCTGATGTTATGAGTATAGTTCTATTTTAACATTAGATTACGTTCCTCCATAGTGGTTCTATATAAAGCAAAATATAACCAGATTAACTGCCTCAACTAACTGGATTTCTTTTTACGGCAGTTAAACTGACTTCATAAATTAAAAAATGTGGAAAAGGAGTTGACCAGCTATTGGCCGTTAACAAGCTTTCACATAGCAAGGGGAAAACATGGCGTCAGCTGTTCTCAAGATAATTTTATTGTGCAGCTTACATGATAAAGTAAGTTGTATGTTTTTGAAAGATTTGGTTGAGTTTAAAAAACATAATAAAGTTTTAGCCAAAGTCATCATAAAAAAAGATGCTTGGTCATTTTTGGTATCTTCCTGAAGAACTCATTGCTTTAGCTTTTTTTGATAAATGGGTTCCCAATGAAACAAAAAAAAAATCTGATGTGTCCAACACATGACTTCCTTGCACGTCTATTAATTCAAAAATGTTTTTTACGCACTTCCTCTAAACTTATTTGTTTGAAAGAGATAAAATATCAATAATAGTAAGGTATAGCGATTTCTAGCCAAATATTTCGATATCGCCAAGTTGAGTTCAATTTGAAAGATTTCCTTCTGACACTTTATTTGGCGATATTTCACCAAAAGCCGACAAACTTAAGATAGTTTGCGAGATTTTGGGGATAGCCAAAGTAGTCATTGACCACTGACTTTCAATGAATTGAATGCATCCATACACCTTAATGTATTTAAAGTCATTTGGCTCACCCTGTAAATAAATTCCTAGTCGATTGCTGTCAAAAAAGATATTGAAAACAGTTAGATATTATAATATAGTTCTAAATACAAAAGTTCAAAATTCTACGGGTTAAAGTTTTAGAGTTATACAAAATACGAAATAATTTTTGGCACCAAATTTGGCGATATTTCGGCGAAACTCGTCAATGTCCACGACATTTGGCGAGATTTTAAGCATGGACCAACAATGACAGATTATTGCCAAATTTGGCGATATTTCACCAAAACTCGCCAAGAACGATGACAAATGGCGATACTTTGGGCATGGACCAAATGACTGACTATTGCCAAATTTGGCGACATTTCGACAAAACTCGCCAAGGTCGAGGACAGACGGCGAGATTTTGGGCATGTACCAAACAATGACTGACTACAATTGTATTATATTGAAGATTTCCATAGACATTAAAGTATTGAAATTCTGTTTGGTGGTCCTGTGCAGAAACTCCAGTAGATTAGAACCAAAAATCGAGATGCACAACTAGATGTTACAACAATCTTACATATGAAATTTCATAATAGTTTTTGAGATTTGAGAGTTAAATATGCACACACGTACACCAAAAGTTGCCAAGCTTGGCGACTTTTGGCATAGTTCTGAGGGAGGCACGTGACCGTGGTCGGACCATTACCTAACTTATGTGGTAGGACGGTATTGTGCTTGAAATGATGAATGCCTAAAATTGCCATTGACCGTAATGTATTGGAAATCTTTTGAGTGTTCCTGTAGCAAATATGAACACTGACATACACCAAAAGTTGCCAAGCTTGGCGACTTTTGGCATAGTTTTTGAGGGAGGCACGTGACCGTGGTCGGACCATTACCTAACTTATGTGGTAGGACGGTATTGTGCTTGAAATGGATGAATGCCCCTAAAATTGCCATTGACCGTAATGTATTGGAAATCTTTTGAGTGTTCCTGTAGCAGAACTGTAAATGATAAAGACACTTTTTTTAATGGAGAAATTCATTTTCAACTCTTTACAGCATATATCACTCCTGAGTAGTTTGAAATAGCCCAAAACCTCTAAAAAACGCTTTGATGAATGTCGGCCCAAAGAGCGTAATGTATTTCGAATCTTTTAGGCGGTTCTGTAGATAAACTGTCCAGTCGAATAGAACCGAAAGGGGAGGTGCACAACTAGATGTTACAACAATCCTAAATATAAAGTTTCAACTTTCTACGCCTAATAGTTTTTGAGATATGCGAGTTTAATGAATTTCGGCCCATTGAGCGTAATGTATTTCGAATGTTTTGAGCGGTCCTGTAGATAAACTATCCAGTCGAATGGAACCAATACGGGAGGTGCACAACAAGATGTTACAACTATCCAAAATATGAAGTTTCGACATTCTACGCTATTCTAATAGTTTTTGAGTTAGGCAAGTTTAATGAATTTCGGCCCATAGAGCGTAACGTATTTCGAATCTTTTGGGCGGTCCTGTACATAAACTATACATTCGATTGCGACCAAAAGGGGAGGTGCACAACTAGATCATAGAACAATCCTAAATATCAAATCTCAACATTCTACGACCAATAGTTTTTGAGATATGCGAGTTACATACATACGTACGTACGAACATACATACGTACGTACAGACGGCATGGAAAAACTGACCACAATAGACTCGCCGCTGGTCAAAATGAGTTGCAGACGCGTTAATATGATCGTGCATGCTAGCCTACGATGAGATGCATCGAAAAAATTCTTAAAATTAAATTTAGAGGTAGTCAAAATCGTTTTTTTTGTCGAAATTTGGCCCCCAAAATTTTTCGGGATCACATTACTTCCTTATACTACGTATAAAGGAAGTAATAAATCATTTTATCACTGAAAACGGAATGGACCAGAAAACAGTCCTATAAAGCCATCTTTGGCATGTGATGCAATCACAAACTGAAATATCGAAGATTTTATTACAACAAATGAAATAAAACTTTTCAACATGACTGGCATTTTTTGCGAGTTCATGCAAAAAGATCCTCGATTATGAAAGAAGGGGAAAGCTACAGGTTGGCTAAAGAAATTGTACAAAAAAACAGTCATTAATGATATAGCTGAATCATGGCTCACTGAGATAAGTACAGGTTGTCTGAAAACCACTCCTATGGGATTTAGCGTACGACCAAAGTTTCGCTCCTTCACCGATTTCGCGCTGCTACCTGACCATATCACTGTTGCTAACTCTGCCAGAGAAAAAATCTTAGCAAGCTGGCAATACCAAAGTATTTTGTAAAGCGGAAATGAAAGTCCGAATGACTCAAAGAACATTAGCAGATAAGTATATTTCAGCAGCACAAGCACATAAACGCCAAAAATTTTTAATTTTTTTTCTCAGCTTGAAAACATTTTTTGGCATTTCTGGATACTTTTAACTTTGATTTGAGCCATGTTTTCTCTGGCAGAGTTGGCAACGGTGATATGGTTGGGTAGCAGCACCAAATCGATGAAGGAGCGGAACTTTGCTCATACACAAAAACGGAGCTTTTTGGACAGCCTGTACTTATCTCAGTGAGCCATGGCTGAACACAGTGGTGCACACACAGGATTTGCTCTTGGAGGGGATCACGCTTGCAAAGTTGTGACACCAACCAACCACCTGAAAAACTGCAGAATATTTTTTTTTTTTTCCTCATGACCATGACCACCGTTAGAAAGATACCCCCACACTTCAATATATTTCATTTTTGAATTATATTTTTATTCCCTTATCTTAAATGTTAAAAAATAAGAATTTAATAGTTTTAATATATTCAAATGTCAAGAACTACATGATTTTACGAAGTAAAGTTGCGCTCCACTGGCTGAACAGGATGTTGTTATGATAGAAGATCAAAATAAATTACACACGAATGATGAGGAGCAGAAACAGTACTTCATGTTGTTAATTAAGAATTATAGAAAGAAAAATCCCAACATCACTGTCAAATTTTTTATAATATTGTTGCAGAAAACTCTGCTACTTTCCTGGTTCATCTTTCTCAAGTCCAGTAGGTGTAGAAAGTTCCAGTAAAGAGTCCACCTGTCAGGATGGAACACTAACTTTATTACTTCTACAACCTCATCAAATAATTAGCTATACAAAAATCACAGGCACTAACAGCCAGTAGCTTGTTTATAACAGTCTGCTCAGTACAGAAGCTTTCACAGACACTGTAATTCACACACAAAGTAAAATACTTCCACAAGCCAAAATTCAGTGGAAACTTACGAGGGAAATTGCAAACAGTCCCTCAAGACTCAGCAGTGAAGAATTTACATACAGCACTTTTAAACGAGGCTTTAAAATAAGCAGAAATACCGCTTCTATAGCATCAATACAAGGCCTTAAGCTTTGACAGACATCTGCTCTCTCCACAAGCAGAAGCAAGACTGACTAAACTGGGACTGCCCACTTCTATTTAAAGGTGAGGCAGAAGCTATTAGAAATATCCCGAAGGTTCCCCTTAAAGTGCGAATTTTGATTACGTCATAAGAATACAGCTGAATCATTAGGCTATTATGTAATGTTAATGCAGGAAAACTAGTGGCTACATATAATTATATAAAACATGCTAACTTATTACTGCAACAAGAATTTCTACCGTACAACTTAATAAAATTAAACTAAAATTTATTTTCCAACACATTACGATCACTCGTAAAGTGTTGGAACCGTTTAAATTTTTATATGACCCCGTACGAAACAATTTCCAATTACTGAAATGTGCCTCATACACTAAAGAATTGACATATAAAATTTGAGAATAATACATTTAAAAGTGTCAGAGATATGAAGATAAATATAACGCTGACTTAAACCACTTTTCAATGGCTCTGGAAGGTTAAAAATCACATCAAATATCGCAATTCAGGGGTCGTACAGAAATTACGAAAGGAAATCTTTTTTAACCAAATAGGAATAAAATTTTACATACAAAATCATGGATAGTCGCCGATCCTCTTTCTTTAAAGATATCTCTGCGACATCATATGATGAAAGGCTCAGATCTTGTACATCACCTTATGAGTATATGGGGCACATTTTACTAATACGGAATTACGGGGTCGTATAAAAATTTAAAAAGAGTTAACTTTTTAAAAATAAACGAGAGGAACCTTTTCCTAACAGAGAATTATTTACGACCTTATTTGGAACATTTTTCTAATTTATATTGCCTACTTATCTCTAATAGATAAAGAATTAAAGCCCGTTACTACCTTTTGGGGACACCTGTGTATGTCCAGGGGCAGAAAAATCTCCAAACATTTACATGCCCATTCGTGCATGCAGCCTAAAATAATACATATCGGAACAAATGTAAAGCTCGAAAATTACTACATTTTGTTGCTCTCTAAAATTTATACTATTCAGACTGTTTGCATTGAAAGGAAATTTTGCAACCACAAACCAAATCCATATTATATATGAACAAGCATATTAAAACTATAGTTAACGTAATAAAATTAATACGCTATCCTCCGGAGATATATTTCGGTTGCATGCTTCACAACCATCATCAGTCCATCCTTCTCGTGGGAATGATGTTGCTTCCTGCCTTCTCTTCTTTCGCGCCATTCTTTCTGCACATGATGTCATTCCAGGTCTTGTCTACTGACTTGTATATGTTGAAACGGCATTTCTTTGATGACATCCAGATAGATACAGGAGGTGCAGTTAAAACTTGTTAAAACAAGATAAAAACCATAAAATAGCCTAGGTATGTAGACGAGACCTGGAATGACATCATGCGCAGAAAGAACGGAGCGAAAGAAGAGGAGGCAGGAAGCAACATCATTCCCACGAGAAGGATGGACTGATGATGGTTGTGAAGCATGCAACGGAAATATATCTCCGGAGGATAGCGGTATTAATTTATTACGTTAACTATGGGAATCCCTCCGTATTACATTTTAACCTTTTAATATTAAAACTATTTTATGAATCTCTTGATCGATTTTTTTACATGCCCCGGGCATATCAGGCAATAGATTTTTCTGGGCTTGTATAACTCCAAATTTTTTAAGGGGTCTTAGGAGGATCAAGGATTTTAAAAAAATCGATTTTTTCAATTTTAATTTTATTTGAAAGCTCAATTATTTCTGAGCATTTTACTCCAATTTTATGCAATTACTAGCTGTGTGCCCGTTCTTCGCACGGTAGTAAATGAAAATTTTCCTAACATGTGTAATACCAATTAATTCCTGTGATGTGAAATCTAAAATAAAAGCAAAATTATTTGACTCTTGATGTGAAGTTTGTATCATGAGTACTAACCTGGCATCATTCCAATATAATGACTCAAAAAACTATGTCAGTGTCATTCGTGATCAGAAAAGTGAAAAGCTTTGCAGAGAACTCCTGACTTTCAAAATGTGTTATTTCTACATCATACTGTTTTTTAGGTTCAAGTTGTAGCATTAAATACCTCAGACACCACATGAAATGCACAACTGTTTATTTTAAAATAACTGCACACCCGCTTTTCATACAGGAAGAAGCGAATATTTTACTAAAATCATATCTGCGTGTGACAAAACAGAATTTAATTTTTTTTTTAAAGTTCAAGTAATGTCCTCTGTTGAAATTACTGCGGGATATATCAATGCAAATTAGAATTATTTATCGTTCAAGTTGGTTGTAAAACATCCCTTGGAAAAGGATAAACAGAACACTTTTAATTTCATGAAATATTTATTAACGTGGTATATTGCGATTTATTCATATTATCCTTACAAATCTACTAATACTACTTATTACGTATATTAATACTGTCAGGCTATAGCCAGAAATCTTTCATTGGGGGTTGGGGGGTTTACAACTACTGTAACTTACATAAGCATGTATGTGTGCCATAAGGGTGTGGAGAATATACATTTTGTATGGCAAAAAATTCCTCATGGGTGGGGGTGGGGGGTTATGACACCCCCCCCCCCCCCTCTTGGCTAAACCTCCGAATATTATCTATCTTAGCTTCTCCCTCTTCAAGGCTCGATTAAAAGAAACAGCTTACATTATTTTGCACCAATGGGATCTTTTTATTCTATGACAATTCTTTGCAATTTACGCATTACCATAAATATTATTCATTTCACATAATGGTTGCTATTAAGGAAGCTCTATACATATTTAATTTATGCATTGTTTTGTAAGACTGGTGTATTTAGCACCTCAGAACATTAAACCTAACCGTGGTGAAAAATATTCCAGCAGTGCCAATTTAAATATCCATGTATCCAATATAGAGATATCGTATAAATCCTCCATAGTTCTGTCTCCTAAAAACATCAAACTTTATAATCTCGGGGAGCTATTTAGAATCGATATAACTGTGAAAGGACGTTAGAGTTGCAGAGTTTACAAATTTCATGCATTTTTTTAAATTTATGACATCACTGTTTAACTGTCGTAAAAGATACCCCAAGATGAGGAAGTTAATTTGGATGTTTCATTCAGTAGCTTTCAAACGGTATCATACTAAAATTTATAATGACGTTGAAATTTTTTTTTGCTTTATATAGAAATATGACTATATGGAGGAACGTAATCTAGTGTTAAAATAAAACTATACTGCAACATGCATATGTTAGGAAACATATATGCCTGCGACATAATTAAATGCGAAAAATAAAAAGTAAATAGAAAAAAATATCCCGCAGAAGAATATATCCAAAATTAACTTTAAACAGGGTGGCTACAGAAATTGAGAAAAAAAGTTCCCTGATTTCCCTGACTTTCTTTATCAAATTTCCAGAACTACATACCATACATACCATACTCTTTCCAATACATAGTTCAGTTTCATAAATCCAAACATAAAATTTAGCTGAACACTAAAAGACAATATAGCAGAAAGTTTCCTCGTTTTTTAAAGATAGTGTTCAATTTTAAGCGTAAGGATGACTGATCAAAATAAACTGGCCACCTAATAACTTATTTTATTTATCAATGTATCGTTTCAAATTAAAAAAAAATATGTAAAAAGGCTTCAAAATGAGCCCTATCTATAAAAAAAGACGACATCTAGTCATCTGAATATAAAGACTAGTTTGTGCGAAATCCGAAAACTTTATCATGTGCACCTTGTTTTTTCAAAACCGTGATTCATATTTCTATGTTCTCGTATGATCTATATTCTGGTTTTCGGATTCCTAAAATGTTTGCCTCAGTTGAGTATCGTATGATCCGGAACGGAGCCGCGAGTCAGACGCTGATTGACAACTAAAACAATCTAGTTTACTAGGCAAAAACGAAAGTTCCCTGATTTTTAAATATTTTTACAAAATTCCCTGATATTTCCAGATCGATAAAGTACCCTGATTTTTCCATGATTTCCCTGATCTGTTGACACCCTGTTGTAGCTTTTAAAATGAAGAACATTTTCAGCTGCGTTAGAACATTTCAATTTTTAAATAAGTAATGTTTTGAAATACCACTTATAATTATAATAATAATAATAATCGTGAATTTCTCAGTTTATTTCAAAAATAAGTCAATCAAAATATTGCCTCCTTGTGTGAAAAATAAAAGGAGCAGGGATAAATGCGTTAAAATTGTTGCGTAATTTTTACGTATCTTAAAGCATTTGACGTCATAGATCCTCACTTGCGAATTGAAATTCCAATATCCTATTTAAAAACTCGATTGGTTGAAAAAAAAAACCTTTTTTCTTATCCTTTTTCTGGCAACGCAACGAAATTATCTTGTGTGATGATCAATTAATCTAATGGCGTAAGCCCTCCGTGTTACTGCTAGTAAATTCTAAACATTAGGTTACATTAAAATTCGTAAAAAAAAATCACCTAATTTACATGTTTTCGTTTTTATTTTAAAAGAGGGAGAAAGGAATGTTTCACGATCTGTCAAAATATCAAAAAGTTATGACGGATAGAATTCAAGATGCAACAGTTTTAAAATTATTTTATGAAAAAATTTGCGGAAACAGACACTTAGTATAAAAATTCTTAAAAATCTACAAATTATGTTACATATTCAGAACAAACTGTTTTTAAAAGAAATTTTTCTCCTCTATCCGATGATACAAATTCTGTTTTGCTACAAGTGTAATTACTGTCATTATTACGAATTAGGCGAGAAAAAATGCCAAAAATCGCATAAAACATAATAAAATTTTGAAAAAAATCACTTTGAGGTGCACAACTAATGCTTAGAACTTCTCGAGTACCAAATTTGGTGTTTCTAGGTGTAGCCATTTGTCCGCGACGCCGCCGACAGACACACAGACATCTTCTTTTATAATAAGTAGAGATAGAGAAGAGATTCCAACTAGAACCGATGATAAACATAAAAACATTTTATGAATGTTTCATGCTTGAACACAGTAAGGTAACTTTAAACTGCGTTTTTTTGAAATGCATCTTTTTTTTTTTAAATTATTATGAACTATCAGTAAGATAACAAAATTTCTATGATTCGTATCTTCACAAAACTTTGTATAGTTATAGCTAGCATCAGTATCTACATAAAGATTTAATATTAAAAGTGAAAGTGAAAAACTTTTGAAATTTTAACAGATATATAAGCGAAAAAGTGCATTTTTTTTTCAAATTTCACTTTAAAATAAAATTTAAAATTCTAAATCTAAAAATTTTTCTTAAACATTAATTCATCCTATAAAATATTTATTTTACTTAATTTTGCTATAAAAATTTTGTTTATATGTGTATTTTAAATTGACTTAGCTTACGGATAGTGACACACACTATTGAAAAAATATACATATGTAAAGTAAAAATTAAATTTTTTTTTCAAACTTATCTGAAAGGCAATGGATTTTTATCTGAAATTTTATGATGTACTATAGTGTATTATTATACGAAAAAAGTTTCATTATTGTGACTTATTTTGATCATAAAATGTAAAACCGCTAGAGTTTAAAATACGTGTATATTTGCTCCTCAATCTTCCTAAGACCCCTTAAAGCACAAGTGAAAATATAGAAATATGCTTACTGCGCACATCACTGCAACTTGCATTTGTTTGAAACGTTTCACTTGCAGTTGGTTCCAGCATTTCTTAAAATGCAGTGAAACAAATTAAAAAATGGAAGCAGAGCGAAAGATGCAAAGGTGATAGGGAAGGAACATTTTCGATTACTGAATGCATTTTTGTCTGATGTAAACTTTTGATGTCATAATTTCCATTGCATAGACTGTTTTTTATTAACTGACACCTGGCACGGACAGCTTAATAACATCTTGTATTATGTGGTGTCAGAATGAATCTCAAACATACCTGCCAACCTCCTTAAGCCAAAAACAGGAAGACTCTGGTTGAAAAAACAGAAGATTTCACAAAAAATCAGAAGATAATTTTTAAATATAAGAAGTAAAAACAGAAGACCCCAGTTTACCACCATTTCTCATTATCTTTTTTATATTAGTAATGCATGGAAATTAAAACAAAATTAAATAGTAATAGAAAAGAGCTTACCTGAAATTTTTATACAAACCAGAGAAAAATGGAGTATTTTCACAAAAATAAAAACAATTACATAGATGGAAATTCGACTCTATTTTTAACCAAAGTACGTTAAAAAATAAACAGATTGTTTTTTTGTTTTTTTTTGCTTCTACTAATAGAACACCAGAAAAATTATTTTCATAATAAAGTATGTTAGCTTTAGTTTTCAACACAAATAAATTTTCTAATGATGAATTACTGAAGGAGGAATGAAATGAAGTCCTGTTTTTTTTTTTAAACTATGGATAAAAGATTTGCTTACAAATGCTTTGACCTCACCCATACAATAGCATTGTGCTGTTAGCTGTTGAAATGATTACCTTAATTAATGACTTTGAAATGGATTTATTTATTTACCAATTTTTTATAATAGTTTGCAATACAATTTAATATATCATCTAAAAAGTTAAAAAAACAGAAGATTTTATCTTCTGGCAGAAGACCGGAAGATAGCTTAAAAAAACAGAAGTCTTCTGTCAAAACCAGAAGGGTTGGCAGGTATGCTCAAATAATGATCGAAAACGAAATAAAAAAATTTCTAAGAATAAAAGAAAAGGTTTTTTTTCTATAACTTGAGTGAAAAACTTTTTCTTTAAATTGTAAAAATTGAGTAAAATGCAATTTTTTAAATTTAACTTAAATTATTGGGGGGGGGCCTCAGCTCCAACTCATAATTTATTTGGGTGGGGGGCTTTAGCCCCATGAGCCCATATAACTCTACGCCTATGAACTGACTGTAATGTCAACAAGCTTGGCAACTTTTGGTGAAAATATTGCCAAATTTGGCACCAAAATAAGTCCCCAAAAGTGAGGTTAACAAAGGCTTAGGACCAATATTTCTCGACATTTCTAGAAAACGCTATATTAATCAATGGGGAAACGCATAACTCCATACTTTCTCATTCTAGTTAATCGATTTTGATGCACCAAAATGCAAGATTTAATTATTTAATGCATAGAACACGAATTTTAAACTATTTTAAGCTCCAGAAAAATGAATTGCCCAGAAAATTCCTAACAATATATTTTTTTTTCTTTCTTAGAAGAGTTTTGAACATAGTTTTCTAGTATTTTTGTCATAAATTTGTTTGTGTGTGTATTCTGATTGCAGTTAATTCTTATTTAAAAAATCATTGTTTTTGCTTCAATTCTCATATTTCAAAAGTCTGTAGCAACCCTTAAATATCAATTAAAATTTTTTTTAAATCCTGGTTTGTTTTCTGGTGAAGTAAATCAGTTTTGGGGTTGAGAGTAAGGTTTTTTTTGGGGGGTCCAATATGAATCCCCCTAATAAACATGCACAACAATCACAAGAAAATAGTGAATGGCCCCTAGATGACATTTTGCAACCATAGGCAGATATGGCACATTACAGGGGTGAATGGCTCAAAAGCCTTACAACAAAATTTTCCTAAAGTGTGACAAAAAAAAAAAAAAAAAAAATTCATTTTTAAGAATTTTTGGTGAAACTTTCAGAACTGATGTAGGTTTATCTTTTTTTACAGTGCACAATAGTACAGCATGTGAAGAGACACATGAAAAATTTAAGCAATTTAATCTCACAGCTGGTTTATTTTTGAAAATCGTAAGTTTTTTGAACTACAGACTAAAATCATTTACCCTAGACTGTCTGCCTTATTGAAAGTTCTCTGTACATGTGACATTATGCCAGAAATTTATCTGAAGAATGCAACAAAAATAAAAAGACTGACACATAACTTACCAAATACTTTTGAATCAATTCAGAACCAACAACTCTTAAAAAGGTAGCAGACGTTTGGTTGGCCACAGCTTTAGCCAGCAGAGTTTTGCCTGAAACAGACAATTATATTTAGTTTGTTTTAGAATGAGACTATATGGAATTCTCTTTAGGATCAATTATTTATTAGTTGAAACACTTAAAAAGTTATTACCATATAAAAAATGTTTAAAATGATATTTCAGCCACTGCCACAACCACCATCAGTTCAAACTGTTTCATTTCTTCTATCTCTAAAGGTGAGGAGAGCATTTCATATACTATTGGATGCATGCATTATGTCATTGAAAAGGGCATATGTCCTATTTTTATAATCCGATATATTTAAAGTCAATTTCTATTTTGGATTTCCGATTTAAAAAGAGAAGAAGGCAGTGCTTAGTTTATAACAATAAAATAATCACTGCCCTCTCCAGTTTAGCTCAGAAATCCGAAATAGAAATTGATTCTAAAAATATCAGAAAAAAATGCTGATTATAACAATAGAACAAAATCCCTTTCATGAATCCGCTTAACAACTAATAGCACCATCAACAACATGATGCACGCATCCTTCGACCGTGGTTGAAATATGTTTTTACTCGTTTTTTTATGGTAATAACTTTTTAAATGTTTTAATAAAGTTTTAGAACTGTACTTTTTAATCATTTTTAATGATTATTCATTGTTAAGATTTATTACCTGTGCCAGGAGGACCATACAAAATAACTCCTTTAGGTGGTTTTATTCCCATTTCTTCATAATATTCAGGATGTGTTAAAGGTAATTCAACAGATTCCTTAAAAAGAAAAGATTTAGTGAACATAATGCAAAATACCTATACCAGCTTTAAAGCTTAAAACAAGCAATCCGATCCATGCTCACACAGTCATATTGCTTCCCCCTCTCCACACTTTTTTCACTCTTCCATTTTAAAAGCGGAGTGCATTTTTGATCACCAAATGGAAAGTGGTTTTTTTTTTTAATTAATCGACCTTTTTTTAATAGAGGGAAAAGAAAATGAATAAAACAAACAAACAAAAATACAGTAAAACTTTGATACAACGATATGCAAGGGACCCAATAAAATTATCATTATAGAGGGATGTATCGTTATATCGGCGGGGTGGGGGGGGATAGTAATAATTTTAAAGACTTAAATGATGGCTGGTTTTGTGCACAATAATAAAGGTTTTAAAGAGGATCAAACTATCATTGTGAAATATGCTTTAAAAAAGAAAAGAAAAATTACATACCTGAGAAATTTATTGAAAGAAATCAATAATTTTTGTTTGCTTACACATTTTTTTCACAGTTAAATCAACTAAAAATGTCTGCATAGACTCGAGCATGAAAGTGACATCATTTATGGATGAAAGGCTTGAAAAAAATGTCTGAAGAGACTTTACACATTAAAGAGCTTCTTGGGCTGTTAAAAAAGAGTACGATAAAGCTGTATCGTCATCATCATCATCCTCTTCATCATTGTACTTCTCATCCGTTATTTCAGACAATATATCTTCATCACTAACTCCTGCAAAAACCATAATTTCATCATCTACTGTTAAATAATCCTCTATGCTAATTCTGCTTATTTTGGTAGTTCTTCAAGTTGAGCCACAGACTTCTCAAGGTTCTTAAAACATTGTTCATTATCTGAAACATCATTTTCTTCTGAATTTTCATTTTGATTTTTAATACAGGGTTCATACTCATTTTTCAAAATGAAAATTAAAGAGTTTTAAGGACCCCAAATATTTTTTTAAGGAGTCCATTTTTATTTTACGAAAATTATGCCTTTTTACGAATAAGCCTTATTATGGGCTGAATGCTTCATACAAAATGCGAGTGTAGAGTATCCGAGATGCACACATGTGTCTCGGATGGGTACAGATCTCAATTCCAAACAGTTAAGCTGTGGGATATATATATTTCCTTTGGAAGCATGGTAAGCCTGCAGATTAGGGTTTGTGCTGGCGCGATCTCTAAAGGACGACAAACTGGTGTGTTTGCTTGGTGCATGATGCTTGAAAACACATGACCACCTTGGGGCGGGGTCACCGCAATCTGAAGGGTTCGGGAGGTTGTACATTTCGTTAATCGCAGATGTCGCTTGCTGCTGTGAATGTAAAATTAAGGAGTTTTTAAGGAGTACCACCTAATAGCCCCAAAGCAGAATGTTTTGCAATGTTCTGCAACGCTCTCTCAACTAGCCAAAAATGTTCTGCAGGAAATATACCTTAATATACAGAGGGCTATTATGTTAGGATATTAGTAAGCGTAACCTATATCTAAAATATTAAATGAAATTAGAGAAACTTTGTGTAATTATCAAAGTAACAAGGAAATAAAACATTAACCGAACAGATATATATATATGTAGAGAAAATATTTCGAACTAAAGCTTAAAATTCCGGGTCGCCAGTCGGAGATTCAACTTAAAAAACTGGCGATTTACGACTTTCTGACTACCGGCCAGACGAATTCTATCGTTTGTTAACTCAGGTTTCGCACTAGACTGAGGGATTGCGCGATTCTTGCAATGCCACACAGAATCCCCCTCAAAACAAACAAACAACAACAAAAACAGTAGAGAACTTTTCCTGTGTGCTGGGTTGTTCAATTTTGATGAAGCAGCTAATGGGATAAAGAATCAAATATCATTAAATTCTATTGTTATCAAAATCATTTGTGTATTATATTGCTAATTTTGATATTTATAATCTGCTGAGCTCATTCTAGGCGAGGTCAGTGGTGCGCCGCGCCCCGATGCCCTTTAAAAAAAAAAAAATTCGTTAGCGCCCCGATGATGAAAAACTAGACACCCACTTTTGCCAGCGAAGTTCTTTTTAATCTCTAAGAAAGTTTCTTTAGCCCTTTTATTTGTTTAAGTGTTATTTGTTTGCTTACACCTAATGTGTTAATGATACTTGTCAAATGAAAAGGAGGAATTTGCACAACTGCTATGGTAATAGAACTCTCCCACCCTCTTTCCCCCTCCCGGAAGCACTCGGGAGGCCCAGTCCGGGTAGTAGCGGACCTTGATGAGAAGGGGGATGGTAATCAACTGTGTAAAAACTAATTCATCTATATTTTTTTTATTAATGGACCGATTTGTTTGAAAATTTGGGGATCACTTTTAAATGCAAAAATTGATTCAGAGTCTAAATTTTAGAAAGACATCTTAATTTGTTCAAAAGTTAGAAATTTATTGTCAAAACATAATTTCTTTCCCCTTTCTTACTTTGTGGCTTGGAGTTACAGAATGCTTTGTGGTTTTCTTTGTGAGCTAGACGGGGAGGCAAATGTTCTTATCTCCTTTCCGGCTATTTCAATATTACCACTTAAATAGATGACCAGCTGATTGTTAATATCAACGGAATATTTATTATGGCTGCATGATAATCCTGAAAAATTTTTTAGCTATTGTTGTCCATTAAAAAAAAAATTAATTAAGAACTGGAATTTGTAGCGGAATAAACATTGAATAACTGGAATAGATATTTATACCATTATAGGGTTATTTTGAACAGAAGAGTTAATAATATTTTTATGCATTAACTATATTTTAATTGTTTGAACTTTGCAAAATAGAGAATGAAAATAAAAGTAAAATAATTTTCTCAATAAAAAGACTTTTGTTCCTTAAGACTTCTGGGTATTTCATATTTAAAATCTTTTCTCTTCCTTTATAATCTTACCCCCCCCCCTTCCTACAACCAAATGCTCAGAAGTCTGGTGCACTTAAGTACACAAGCAGTGTAACAGACCCTGTGTCTCCTTGTCATGAAGTATGCAAAAGTGCTAGTGCAAATATAATGATACGTTTCTTTGGTGAAGATGGGCCTGGAAAGTTGATATGTGTTTGCACTGCTGACATTTTATATACAGCTTTCTTTCCATCTTTTTCTGGGGAGTTAAATGAGTATGGAGAAAAAGAACTTGCAGAATTCTGTACAGTTTTTAATAAAATATATTGAATTTTTCGATTTTTCAGAAGAGATAATTAGAAAATATAATCGGGCCAATAATTTAAATTTATCATACGCTATCGATGTTAATTTTTATATAAGTAGAGCTAAATATTCTTAATTGCAACAAAAACCATAAAATATTCAAATGTTGCATTCGCAAAATGTCGCAATTCTCAAGATTTTCAGACCGATGTTTCGAAATCGCGTAAATTTTCGGACCCGTTTATAGTAGTTTTGCATTTCTAAATGCATCCATGATTACTTAAAGCATAGTATTATCTATAATAATTATGAATAAACTGTAATAGGAAGACCAGTTTAACAAAACAATCGTTCACAGCATAAACTTGCAAGAGCGCGAAACATCTGGAGCATCGTTACTAACTGCTTTTGCTACGGCGGTAAAATCTGAAATTATGAATATTTATTAAATAATTTGTAACCGTGTAGTTACTAAACATAACTTCTGACATTGCAGTATCAAGATCGACAGGCGGAATTGCTTAATCTCCCTTTCCCTTTCTAAGTATGAGTGCGTATTTGTTTGAAAATCCTGATGGCGTTTTCTTGTTGTGTCAGCAGAAAACAAACATCGGAGAGGCACCTTTAAGGTCAGCTCATAGCTCACGAAAGATGAAATAAAAAAGCTATTTAATAAACATCCTATTCAGAAGAGGGTAAATTATTTTCAAAAATGCATTTTAACGGGTTGCATGTATGAAGGTCTAATTTTACTACTTGTAATTTTGAAGTGGCCAGTTTAATCGATTGTATTTTTGTAAAGGAGCCGTTTTAGTCCAATTTTTTTTAAAGGGGTTGCACATAACAATTCTCAGTTTTATATGCTCCTATAATTTTTAAAAATTATAGGAGTGTTACACTCAAAGCAAGAGACTTTGTCTCGAGCAGACATATTTACCAGGGGAAAAACGTAGCTAGAAAATGAATGTGAATGTTTAGTTAAAATTTAGACACGGAAATACCTTAGTAATTAGTTAAAAAATCTAAAAACCTAAAATCTCCATAAAGTGATTAAATGTAAGTGAATGTAATTAAGTGAGTAAATGTAAATGTAATTAAGTGAGTAAATGTTTTTAACTAATTAATGAATGTGAATGATATTGCAAGTGATAAGTGCTGTCCGTTCTCCACATGTGGGGTCCAAAAAGGTGGCGCGCTCCCAGAAGGAGATGATCAGGCACCTTTTGGGTGATAATTCACTTTTGACTAATTGCCGCCGTGTCATCTCCCCCACAAAGGAATATATTCTTTCTATGCCTGGATGCAGGAGATGAAATGGTATCCCTCCAGATTGCTGTCTGGCTTTTGAGTTTGACTTTCTGTTTAAAGTGATTGATCTCTCCCTTTTCAGTCCTCATCCGTAATTGTTCTGCAGCGGAGCTCTTTGTTCTGCGACGCACGTCGCCGATTTCGGCATGTTCTGCGTTGGGGCCTAATAGTTAGGAGTTTTAAGGGACTTTAATTTTGTAAAATGAATATTAAGGAGTTTTAAGAGTTTTTAAGGAGTGTATGAACCCTGTAATATATATATCATCTTCATTAAAACCAATGCCCGCTTTTCTCTAACAATTACTAATTTTTTTTTTTTTTTTGCAACCAACTTCCAGAAATATTATCACAGGCTTCTTTAACCTTTACTACTTTTAAAGGATCTTCAACATTATAGTCGTTATTTAAGAGTATTGAGTCAACCAATCTCATTCTGTAGTACCTTTAAAGCACTTAATGACGCCCATGTCCAGGGGCAGCAAAACTGAGGTGCAGTTAGCCGGGGGGAAAGAAGAGTTTCGATGTTTTCCAATTTCGGAACCGACAAGTGAGCGGTGCAATTATCCACCAACAAAGCAATTTTCTTCTTCTTTTTTTTTTTTTTCTCCATATCTTTATCTAAATTTCCTAACCATTCGGAAAATAATTTCGAAGTCATCCAGGCTTTTTCATTAGCCTTGTACTTTACGGGAAGCCTTTGACATTTTTGAAACATCTTGGTTACATAAATTTCTCAACAACAACGGGTTGAATTTTATGTGTACCAGTGCTATTTGCACACAAAAGTACTGTCAACCTCTATTTTGACTTTTTACCTCCGTAATATTTTTCCCCTTTGAATGAAAGTGTTTTACTGGGTAAAAGTTGAAAAAAAGCATTATAAATGTTCATCAGAATTATCAATGTTTTCAGGTGCATACTTTTTAAAAATTTCTTTCAATTTGTTTTGTCTCCATTCATTGGCATCACTTATTGGAGCCAATTTTTGTTCTCCATGAATTTCTTGGAAAGGTATTCCATGCCGATCACGAAATCGCATTAGCCCACCGTTGCTGGCTTTGAATTTTCATTCCCTAGCATTGCAGCAAATTTCTTAGCTTTTTCACATAACAGGGGTCCACATTTACTGCACTTTGCTCTTGAAACCATTTCAAAACTGCTGAGTCGATGTCTTCATTTGTTGCAACTTTCATCCGTTTACTCTGAGGATTAATTTGATCTACAAAATGAAGACGTTTTCCAGAAAATATAACAAGTAACTAAGAGGTTGAATCCACAATGAATTCCCTGAAATCCCCCTTTTGGTCATGTCATACAGTATTTGAATACCGAAATATCATTGTAGAGGGTAGAAAAAGACAATCAGTCTGGGAAAAAACATCGTTCTACAGAGGTTTATCGCTGTAGAGAATATTGTTAAATTGAGGGATGATTATCATTATAATATATGGAAATTTGCCAGGACCACAAAATTTTATCGTTACAGAGAGATTTATCATTCTATCGAGTATCGTTACAAGGAGGTTTTACTGTATAATATATATTATTATATATATTACTCAGATTTGATTTTGTGTACAAGATGATGTTATTTTCTCTTAAATATATCTAATAAAGTCTGTTGTTTTAATTTTGGTTTGTGTTCTATCACTTTTTCAGAAATTTTGTACAAATTCATAACTTCGTGTTCCGCTATGTAGGATCTTTGTTCAAATCCTTTAAACGCACTATCAAGAATGCCGATTACAATGGTTTGTCTATATTTCTTCCTTTTCGTATTCATCACTGTCGCTGTTTTCACTGCTGGAGTTTTTTACATCACTGGCACTGAAGTAAGTTTTCAATTATTTCAGAATCTGAAAGTTTGTTGATTCTAGGTGCATCGTCATCACAGTGAATGATTTCATTTATGTTTTCTTCTTGCTAGTGAAATTTTCGCCGTTTAGCATAATCCAATAGTTCATACAATTTTTTCTTCTATTTAGAGAAACAAAAAAAAAAAAAAAAAAAAAAAAAATCCCAGGAAATCTTTTTCTTCTTCAGGATCCGAAAGAAACTAAGTTTGTGGCAACAACTTATGCCATGCATTTTGTAAAATTTCCATAGGTAAATCTTCCCACGCACGTGCAACAAGCCAGATAGCTTCTTTTAGGTTGAAACTCTTCAAAAACTGCAACATATTTCCATCGCTGGAATCCAACCACCGAGGCAAAATCTTATTTCAGGGATGCTACAGTCAAAACCTCAGTTTGTCTCAGCATCGTCTCAGTCAAAATCCCTTTTTGTCTCAATCAAAATCCCTTTTTGTCTCAGTTTGTCGCAATCAAAATTCCTTTTTTTCTCGGTATGTCTCAACTAAAATTCGTTTTTTCAAGTTTGTCTCTCAACCAATTTTATTTGTTTGTTTGTTTATGTGTGTTAAGGCAAACCTGCATGTGGGGTATCTGCCTAGCATGGAGGGTGCCTTGGTAGGAGGACTTTCTAAGGGGTTCTAACGCTTATTCACGTTACATTTGGAGAAAACCTACCAAAACTCCAGATCCCAATTTTATTTATTTTATCTCAGTTTATCGCTAAAATAATTTTTTCCCCACCAATTTGATAATTAAAAGAAAGTTCAAGAAAAAAGAACCAAACAGTATGACGATTCTTAGGCTTAAACCAGGGATGACAATATTTAGCATGCCAGAAGATTTGAAATGCAATAAAAATAAATTAGGGGACTCGAGGAAATTTTTAACAGGGATGTGATTGGCCAAGAAAAATGTTAGCTGAAAGGGGGGGGGGGGGGGAGAACAAAATTTTTGAAAATTTTAAAAGGTATAATGTATGTTAGCAAAGTGATATCAAATAATCATGTTTTCATATTAAATGAAGTCAGGGGTCTCCCAATATGGAATTAATGAAAAAAAAAGGTCTTAAAAATGTAAAGCAATCCGAAGTTGACAGGCAAAACGGACGGGGGGGGGGGGACACGCACGTACATACAGATATATTTTTATTTAGGTATTTTTTAAACAAAGTTTTTAATTTATGTGTTTGAATCTGTTGGAAGAATAATAAAAATAAAAAATAATACAAGAGAATGATTAAAAAAAAAAAAAGAAAATCGAGTGTAGTTTTGTGCTTCCTATCTCTTGCTTTCTGCTTATGCGATAACATAACTGAATCATTGGAATGTCGAGCCGGAAAGTAGGTCATGACTCACTAGAATTAAATAATCCGTTATCAGCCTTTTTGCTCTTAGGCTTTTTTTTTTTTTTTTTTTTTTTTCGTGCTGCCGCTTTGGAATCTTTTAAGATTTAAATAAACAGAGCCAGCTGGCCGGGTTTTTTTTTCCCCTCCCCATCCTCTCTTATATACTAGCTCCGCAGCTGTAAAATACTTGCGTTTTTGTTATGTATCTGTGGTAATTTGAGAGCATATGCAGCTTTTTTTGTTCTTTTTTTTTTCCCCCTCCACCATAGGATTTGGCAACACTGAAACCATCAGGTGCAGTTAATCCATTCTGACCACGATTCTGACAAAGGAATAATGCATTCAGGTAGAGATTCGCCTAATTTCGAATGACGTATTTGGATGGATATTGGCTAGTTGGGGGGGGGGGGGGGGCAGTAAGAGGAAAAGAATTTATTTCCTCCCCACGTGGTAGATACGAAATGAGCGTGGTTGCTGCAGTAGGTGTAACGTAGACCGGAAACTCAACTGTGAACCCACCCACCCCTCTTTACACCGGGAGCTTTTCTTTCTCCAATACCAGCCGGAGGTTTATTTTGAGGACCGGAATGTTCGGCACAACTCTCAACACGTGGTCGCGCTCCCGTGAGTCAGATTCAAAATTACTCATGTTCGCTGTTTTGGCGCAGAATTGCGCAGATACGGCCAAAATCATACCGAATGTCGCAAAATGGCGCAGGCCAGTGGTTTTGTCTCAGTTCGTCGCAAATGTCGCAGGTGTAGCATCCCTGTTATTTTTGTATCTGCATTTTAAAGCTCGTAACATGAACATGTCCAGAGGCAAAATAGATGTAAAGTTGGGAAGAAGTAATTTAACATTAATGTCGTTGCATTCTACATTTGTCCTCTTTAGATGGGCTGAACAGTTGTCCACAATTAGAAGTATCTTGCAATCTGCAGGGAGTCCCAACAGATGCACAGTGCTTGTGAACTTCGAGGATAAAATTCTTTTTGTACCAGTTAATAAAAATTTCTGTCATCATACACACTCGTTTATTTGCTTTGTAAATAACTGGAAAACTTTTTACTCCTTTTAGAGCACGAGGTTGAAGATATTTCCGATAACCATAGGTTTAAGTTTGTGTGATCCTGCTGCATTTGCACATGTCAAAATCATTATTCTATCTTTTACATCTATCGGACCTGCAATGTTTTTTACACTCCGCAAAGCTAGCATGTTTTGAGAGACATACCTCCAAAACAGTGCCGTTTCATCTGTGTTATAGATTTGTTCCAAGGAATATTTTTCCGCTTCCACAATTTGCATCAATTCTTCTACAAAAGTTTCTGCTTCTTCATGGTCTGCACTTTTATCTCCAAAAATTCTCACATGGCGTATTCAGTGACGTTTTTTAAATTTGTCCAGCCACCCTGAGAATACTCACAATACTCACATGGAGTAAGCTAAAAAATTTCATCTTGAGATGAAATTTTTTAGCTTGCGGTAGGATGATGATGTTAGCAAAGGTGTGAATAAGGGTGTTTTAACACATTAAAAAGACAAAGTTTTCTTAAAAACAATTTCCTTTTAATTATATTTTAAAGGCTTGATTACAAGTTTCAAAAATAAAAACAATAACATCTTTACCATAAAGAGCTGCTTGCTCACAAACAGTTTGAATACGCATACCACTATATATATATATATATATATATATATATATATATATATAAAATTATTAGCAATGCAAAAATGGCATATAAAGTCAAATCAAACATCCATAATTAATTATTTAGAAGATATCCTATTTGTAATGTCAAGGTCTGGTATGTAAAATTATCTTTCTAATTTTTGTTATCTTTTTGATTTCTTCTTTCCTTTATATAGTAGGGTAGGGCCCAGATGTGTGGAGTTAATATCTCTTCTGATATGCCACACAACCAAAACCCTACTATTTGGTTTGCTGTAAATTATAATCCACTGTTTGTGGCCCCTGAAGATGGTGACAGTGGTTATAATTTCCGTTCCATTATATTATCACAATAATTCTTGCAATTTATATATATATATATATATATATATATATATACAGTCCTGACAGTCAATTATACAGTTATTATAATATATTCAAGAAAAAAAAACAAGTAAAAAAAAAATAAGCAAATGAGATATTTCTAAGCAGTTCACCTGAACATTGCAACAACAACAAATAACACTCTCAATGTCTGCTAGAGCAGAAGCCAATCACTGGCTGTCCCTACCAGGTGGTTAGTACTTGTTTTAAGCACTTAGTTACAACTTATTTAGTAACTCTTTGAAGTATGTTTTAAAGTTTGCATTAAGAGTTTAATATCAAGTATACTATTTCAATTTCAGTTAGGCTTAGCAGCATTAAAGGTTTGTTTACATTTTAACAGTTACTATAGTTCACTTATTTACTTTGTATTTTATTTTAATAGAGAGCTTAATTTTTCTTCAAGTTTTTATTTAATACTTAATAGTTAATAAATGAGTTATAGACATTTTACTTTTCTTTTATTAAATTTTAAGCACTTTAAAACTGTCAGGCCTATGTCAAACACTTAGAAAATTATGTGTTAACTTTAACACAACAAAACAAGTATATGGCTGGGGAAGGACCACAGGAAAACTAACTTGGGTTTTCTACTTATAATTCAACAGTTCAGTAGTAACAGTTCATAAATATTTTTTTTTCCCTTTTATTTTATTGACAGATGGGGCCCGTTAATGGCATATTTTTGCAGAAGCGTTGCCTAAACCACTCAATCATCACACTATCGAAATCTGCGTTCTTCCCACCATGAATGGCTTTAAGCTTAGCCATTTCGCCTGGCTAATCACTATCGCCAAAGAAGGAAAAAATCTTCTCCTTCTGCTTGATTAAATCATATGCAGTTGATTTTCCTTCATCATATTCTGAACATAACTTTTGAACAGAAGTACTTTTGTTTCCCATCTACTTTGTGTAAGTGATTTATGCTTTTCTTTTTAACATTACTAGCTGCTCCATCATCAACACACCTTTTAGAACTCATATTAAACGTAACAAGTTAAAATATAAACTTAATTTATGTGAATAATTAAAATATAAACAAGAAACATAGAATGTAACAAAGAAAAGTGCAAGCAAGACAAAGTAATAAACAGCAGAAGAAAACTATGGTCAAGAGTACACATCAGCCAGAAAAATAATCGCATCTCAGGGTCTCTGTATTTTGCTGTCTGGTTTTAGTAGGTAGGCCATTTTAGAAAATGTCTCACACTATAAGTACCCAATCAAAAGGATACCTCTTCCGAACGTACCACATGGCACATAAGTGACAGGGTAGCGTAATCAATTTTTTCTCTTGATTTTGACAAAAGGTGTGTGAGGAGGTTTCCCTCGTTTTCTTGATAAGAAGTAGGTTCCAGAACAGAATAGAATATCATGTCAAACAACCAAACTGCCCGAGGTTCACCTGGAGACTCCAAATTTCACCCCCCAAGACACAAGAGGTGTCATAGCTTAAGTAATCAATCTTAGAAGAGGCTGGAGTGGGTAAAAAGTTATCCTCTGTGGCTTTCTATGTTATCAATATTGAAAGGGGAATAACTTTTCTGTCAGAACTTTCCTTATCTTCAAACCATTCTCCAAAATATAAAAGGTGTGTAATCGCTCACGCGGTGGCCTGGCATGTGTAGAGCGCACATCGGCCGCTTTGAAATGTCATAAAACCTTGATTCCACTTCTAATAATTTTTGAAGTCTTCATTATGTTTTGTGCTGCCATCTATTTGCAAGGAGATTTTTAAAAAATAAAAATAAATTATTAATTTTTTTTTTTTTTTTTTTTTTTTTTTTTTGGTGTGTGTCCTAATATTGATTTATTAATATATGGAAAGCCAAATTTTGTCCTGACTATAGAAATTCCAGATTTGAGAAGTTCTACTGTATATATCTACTTAACTGCAGTACATAGTAATAAAATTTATACTTGTTGTAGTAATCGATACATATTTACATTCAGTAGCTTATTGAAAATGGCAAATCAAAATCATTAACACTTTTCCACTTTAGTATTTGGTAAATTTTGAATTTCAAAATGCATTCAAAATTATCTAATGCATATAGTCTGGAAGCTAGCTGGCATTTTTAATGACCAATATGAAAAAAGCTGAAATCTTGATTTCATTTGTCAACTTGCTCTTCGCTTTAGTTCCCACTATTTTGGGACAAGGTGTGTTGAATCCTGCTGTAACTTTTTTGGCTGAAAACGCGCGTCCAGTCTGATAAGTACTTGTTATGTTTGTTTATTTAAAAAAAAAAAAAAGTTTTCTTTTCTTTTCATTCACTGGTCAGTTTATCCTAAATGATGTAGTCATAAATTATATTTTGATGCATTTAAAATGTTTTAATGATGCATGAAACATGTTGCTAATTTACTGTTCTAAGATGACATTATATAAAAAAGAAATAAGCATACTTTATAACTAAAAGCATATCTAGTGACAGATGTCTGATTATTTGGCAAAATCAATATCCAGTACATCCCTAATTATGATGAGTCAAGAATAAATTTAAGTACATCTAGAATAATTTTAATAGTCAAGCTATAAAACAATTTTTTTTTAAATTTTCCCTTTTTTTAAAAATGAAAATCTATACGAATAATGCATAAATTATTGGAAAGAAAGAAACAAGTAGGCAATTTAAATAAGCCATTATTTACTAGTGCTTTGTTTTTGTTCTACTCCAATGCAAAATTTCGCCCTATATCGTGTATGTCAAACCAGTATCTCCTATGTGAACTTTTTGAAGATTTCGACATGTTGACTATTATGACTAATTTACCAACCAAATTTTCATATAAAAGACTGCTATGTTACTAAGCATCATGCAGTGCACTGTTGTCGCTAAAAAAACAATATCAAATTTTACAAGAGAGCGTTTTTAATCAATTTCTCAGAGCTATACTTTTAGCAAATTGCATATATTGGTTTAACAACAACAATATGGAATGTTTCTTTCTAGTTCCTTGAAGTGTTAAATAAGGGTATGACGGTATGCGTGTATGCACATATCAAGATTAAGACTATATATATATATACATACTTTTATTTCTTGTATTTGTTGATCTAGGCCTCCAATATCAGCATAGGTTTCTTGGGGTGCTTTCTCTAATTTCATAACAGTGACCATTGGATCAGTATCATCAGAAAGGACACCAACTACTGCATGAACCTATAATCACAAAATGAAAATTTAATTTGATGCTAACAATAAAAACACTAGCAAAACAGTGCTAGAATGAACAATGTTCAGTCAAATAAATAAACCGCAACATATCATTGTGACAATTTCTATTTGTACATCATTTTTCAGGGTTCATACTGGTTTCAAAAAATGGAAATTAATGAGTTTTTAATGACTTTTTAATGACCCTAGGAAATCGCATTTTTTTTAGTTACATATGTACTACATGTTACATAATTTGTTTAGTCAGCATACTTCAAATGTAAATTAGAATATCATTATGAAATTATGCTATGAAAAGTATAAATAATATAAAAACGAAGTTGTGAATGAAATCGTTAAAACACCATAATACTGTACACATATGAAAATTACACTCACCATATAAAATTTAATTTTTAAAAATGAAATATTTCGGAAACTGTGTTACGCATTGGAGAGATTATATTGTATGGAAATTCCGAAGAACCGCAACATTTTATTGTTGTAGAGGGAATTTTCGTTGCAACGAATTTCGTTTTAGAGACTTTTTACTGTTTTTATTACGAATGGATCACACAAAAAACATCTGAACGAATTATGGTATATGTATAGTAATTAAATTATTTGTTTATTTTTTGCGTTTGGAGACCATTACTACAATATTTGCGAACTATTTTGAATGTCCCTCCCCCCTCCAAAAACAAAAACGATTTGTGCGATATTCATGAGTTTTAGTCTATATTACTCAGAAATAATATACCTTTCTACATGTGAAAAATCTTTAGAATCGGTTCAGTAATTGCCGACTTGTCCATAGAGAGTGAGCGTAATATGTTAGAACTATTTTGAGTGTTCCTGTAAACACTAATTGAATTAAAAAAATAAATAAATTAGTAAATTGAAACAAATTGTACCTTTATTGTACTATACAGGGATGAGAATACACAAATATGAAAAAAGAGGAAAAGTGCGTGAACGTAATTTCGACTTCGAGCAAAGTTCAAGCGCGTGATGCCCATTTTTGATATACTATATATATATATATATATATATATATTACAATTATTTTATATCAACAATATATATGTTACAATTATTTATTAAAATATTTTTATTTAAATTATAATTTTTATTATCTTTAAAAATTAAAATTCATAAACATTTATGTTCAATTTTAGATGCAGAACATTCAACAATGAAACAGAGGTTATCATTATTTAAAGGATGATCTTAATCAATTTTACAAAATCTACAGTCAAGACAAAATCCTAGCTTTACAAAACAATTTTACTTTATTCTTTTGAAAGTGAATGCAATGTAATTTCTAGGAGGGGGGGGGGGGAGAATTACCTGATTTTCTATGAACTGTCTCTCATGAAATTCCAGAATGTCATTAAATATTTCAAGCTTCCATAGATTTACCACAATTCATTATAAAATAACCCAAGAACGCAGAATATGGCACAGCAAAAGAAATATATATCCAAAATGTTAAAAGTAATTTCAACTTTTCTCTTACATCAGACAATAAAATCTATCCTGTAACTTTAAAAAGTTAACACTAACAAAAATACATAGATATGTCAAAAAATTTAGGCCATATATGTTCCCATTAAAAATCTGCTGAATGCCATCTCATTTACTTTTCTCTCTCCTAACAAATGGGAGAGGGAGGAGGGGAAAGCTGACTAGTTATATACCTGCCAACAACTAGGGTACAAAAAACCTTAGTTTCACATAATTATAATGCTTAAAAATAATTTTTAAATACAAATACTACTTGCACAATGTATTAGTTTAGCAGTTTTGACAACTACTGATGGCTTAAATCCAGTTATAGTGTTAAATTAAGAACTCTCCCTTCCCTACTTCTCATAGACTATTTAAAAGTACTTTACTGCTAAGTTGAGACATAAGCATATCGTCGGGCAGAGGGGGGGGGGTGGTGGACGGGGGGCGTGTGCCCCCCGGAACTTTGTTTGAAAAACCATTCATTCCAAAACTTTTTTTTTTTTAACTTAAAAGAAACATACCTATTTTTACTTTAGAATATGCTATGTGCGCGCTCCCCCACGCACACTTTCAAAAAAAAAAAAAAAAAAAAAACCCTGCGTTTGCGAGATGCTAACGCCTATGATTTAGGAAGCCAAATAAGAACCTACGATTTAATATAAACAATGTTTTCAATTTAGAAAGAGGAACATTATTAAATAAATAAACGACTGTTTGGAAGGTCAGGTAAACGGCAGAGGAGGGAGAGAGAGAGAAATTCATTTCTTTTAAAGTAAACAGTTCTTTCCTCTTCCACCGGACGGGCCAGCTGTTATGCTGACAATGCATAATGCGTGCATCGGAGAATAATTGTTTGTTTTAAGCTTGGCATGTTGTGGGATTTATCTGATGCCTCAAAATTAATTCACTACGAAAGCAATTTAAAAAAAAATGCAGATTGTAAAAAAGTCTTAATTGTGATTTTCTTTGTTTATTTCCGCAGCGTTAATGCGGTTTATGATATCCAAATGATTGCTTTCCATAACTGAGGACAGAAAACCGCAAAACGGATCAAACCACAACATGTAATAAAATTCAGCGCTTCCGCTTATCGAAAGGAACAAACTTCGCGGATTGTCTTTCGACTTTTGATCTCCTTATTGAATATTCCCCATACTTCTTCGATGCGCGCATGCTTAGCAAGTTGCAGCGCTTCCATTGGCTTGGAGGAGTGGATCATAAAGGCTTCTCCTTGGATTCCAATCCTGCAAGATTTTTGAATACGCAATAAGCATGGCCGAAGACGAATACGTGTTGGGGCTAGCAATACGGTCTTGATATCGGTAAGCAAGATGTATTTCGGCGAATACATCTTTAAAAAAGAAAATTGCACTGAAAATATTTTTAAACGCGGAACTTAAACACACGAAAAAGCGGAAAGTAATGTCTTTTTAAAAACGCGGAAATAACCAAACCGCGGAATTCCGCGGATCCGCGGAAGATTCTCATCCCTGACTATATCCTGAACGCTGCATATATTTAACATATGATTAATATAAATGTAATACACATTGCATGTTAATTATGATCAAATTTTTGTAGACGTCGAATTAAAAATAATTTTTCTTAGTTGTCTTACTATTTATTATTGATTACAATTTGATGGGCACAATTAAGTTGAGCCCGTCAAATTGTAATTTCCTTAATTGTGCCCGTTAAGACGGGCACAATTAAGGAAATCGATTCAAGAAAGTTAAATGGAAAACCTTCTTGAATCAATTTCCTATGGACTGACTTCGTACAAAGATCACACACCTTAAAATAATAATTCATATTTACATCTACTCATCTTTAATATTATATTTAAATTCCTTTATTCAAATATTTAAAAAAAATCCTCTTTAAACTTCGAATTCATAAAAGGAACATGCGCCTTAAACGAAAACCTCGAAATCATTTCTTTACACAAGGAACAACCCAGAAGAATCATCCCCAGTCTTCACTCCATCCACACAAATGAAAACCAAAACCTCGACCTTGAACAAATTTCACCCAGAAGAATAATCCCCAGTCTTTACTCCATTCACGCACATCGGGAAAATCATCTTTTCTTTCTCCCTTTCTAAGTACAGTAAACCTTAATCCAATCGAGATAGCACCACAAACATTGCCAAGCAGCAGGTGCTTATGCGCATAGAATTGGCAGTGCTTGGCATGCTTGTTTCGTGCCACAGGGTGGCTGCCGTACCTGAGCCGGGCCATTTTTTATATTGTTCTTTCAGCAGCCATGCTGAATTGAAAACACACTTTCCTGGCATTTCTCACAATCGCTTATTAAGAGTTTCTAAACACGTGGTTGTACACCAGCACCAGCAATTCAAATAACACCGTGTGGCATATTATCTTATCGCTTTTTAATAATTTTGATGCAACCCTTCTCAGAGATATTTGGCGAGATATGGCCTACATTCCTAAAGGAACAACCACTGGAGAAAGGAAAATCCCAACAATAATAGACGCAGAGCAAACAACGGTAGCGGGTGGGGAGGAAGGATTGATTTGCATTAGGAGGATTTTCTTTCTCCCCCTCTCCGGGAAGAACAGCAGGGAGAAAAAATATCTAAGCCATATGTTTGGCGACGGTGCAGTAGAAATTTGTTCTGCCACATTTGCCGTCACACGACACACTTTTATATGAAAATTTTCAAATTTTATGACCGCAAGTCAAAATTAATGAGTTTAAAGGGCCCTTTTTATATGACTAACCAAAATTAATGAGTTGTTTATGACTTTAATGACCAGTACGAACCCCGATTTTTACAATTTAAAACAGTATCAAATAGGTGATGAAATCTTATAAATAAAAATGAAATTCTGTTTGTTTGTGATTTGATTTGTATACAAATCCACAAAAATGGACCTATCGGCCTGAAATTTAGCACAGATATGTAAAATAATATAGAATAAATCGTAGTACACTATAAAACTTTGAAAGTCCACCCGTTCCCCTAATTTAAGAGATATTTTATGCTCTCCACGCAAAAAGCTTTCCGTAATTGTAACCCCTGTAGTGAAAAAAGTGTGTAATAAGGATCGTGGTTGCCATGTGTGGCGATTTTGCCGAATAAAATGTTTTAAATTCTTAAAGTAAAAATAAAAGAATAATAATGATTTTTTTTTTAGTTTATATTTGTAAGGTTATTTTTTTTTTAAATTATAATATCGTGTGCATGGGAAATCAGAGCAGGAATGAAATGTTTTATATGCAAAACAATAAGAATTGAAGATTTCTGAGGCTAATGTGTAAAATTTTTTAGTTTGGTGAAAAAATAAAGTGCCTGAAATATCGATTTTGAGTAAGTGAGTTCTAGCGGTTTGCACAGTTTTCGGCTTGGCGCAATTTATTGGGAGCTTAAGAAAATAGATTTTTGAAAACAAGTGCAAAGGTTTTATTAGAATACAGCGTTAAATTTTAATGATCCGTGAAGAAATAATGCAGTTATTAAGGGATTTCAAGCGATCTATCTTCAGAATTCTCGCCAATTGAGTACATTGATTTAAGTTCGGAGAATTCTGCCAAATTTCAGAAAATTGAAATCTTCTCATTTAGTACATCGGACTAACGATGAATAAAACACGTTATAGTTGATAATTTTAAAAAATTCAGCTGTATTAAGGGATTCCACTTTTCAAATAAAGGCTTGCTTTACTTTTTCGTGGTCGAACCATTTCCCTTATTGATTGCTGCTAAGTCGATGCTTCGAATGATTTCCTGAAAAAACGCTTGCAAAATGGCGTATGTTGGCACTTTGGCGAGGCTTAGATTTGAAACTGGATTTTATTTGAGACTGGTATATATAATGACACAGGTTATAGATAAAATGAATGTTGGTACATGTGTATGAGGTTGAAAAACTCCAGCACCGTTGAGCCATGAAATTTGGTTCACCTAAGTCTTTTATCATGGAGAAGGTTTTTATGCTATCCGTTTTCCTCTAACTTGCCACTTGGTGCCGCAGCACAACGTTGAATTCTATTCCATTTAGCCATTTGCTATGCGAATATAATCCAACCGATTTCAATGAAATTTGGTACACGTGAATATTAAAACACGGAGAATATATTTCACTATCCATTTTGCTGTAACTTACTGCTAAATGGCACTGCAGCGCATCAACTTCTATACCATTCGACCAATCGGCATAAAATTTTTTATACTTACACGTTTGAGTACAAAAAATATATTCTAACTGCGTTCCTTTTGATGTTACTCACCACTAGATGACAATGCAATGCATTATTATTTTAACTCCCCACTAGATGACCCTGCAGCAGGCTAAATTCTTGACCAATCAAACGGTCGCTATGAAAATCAGTATCAGGGTGTCTACCAAATTTCTGTAAGTCAATTTCCTGACTTTTTCCAGACTTTTGGGAGGTCCTGGGAAAAAAATTCCTGAGCAATGCATTTTACTTTGGGAAATTGCACAATGCCTCCTCCCTTGTCTTTATATTTTGTACAACTTCTTGAAATCAATTTTAACTGAAGTATACAGGATTGAGCTTCCATCAATTGAGAAACAGAAGTAGTCACATTTTCTGATAGAATTAATTAACTTTCTTGGAAATACGGCCCTAAGCCATAAGTTACCAAGTAAGCTAATTTGTCTTTTACCCTCCCGTCACGATTGATGAGCCGCCACTTTTCCCTAATCATACAAACATATCCCTTGATGCTTTCGCAGTCCGAAAAATGCGTTGCAGTTGCTTACGGTTTCGAGTCTAACAATTAGAGAGACAGGGTAAAAAACAGAAAAAAAAATTTATTCTTTTGGTGAATTTTCCGGACCCATTATCCAATATCCCGGTTTTTTCCAGACTTTCCGGACCCATTTTCCAATTTCCTGGCTTTTTCCAGACTTTCCGGAGCGGTAAACACCCTGAGTATACATAGCTATTTGAAAAATGAGAATATTTTGGCATTATCCATTTTGCTATAACTCTCCACTTGACGGCACTGTAGCAAATCATTACTTTAATTAACCACTAGATGGCCCTGCAGTGTATCACTTCTTGACTGTGCAAATGATCGCCATGAAAATAGATATACATAGATATTTGAACACGGGGAAGAGTTTGGCGCTATCCATTTTCCTATAACTTGCCACTAGATGTCGCGTCAACAGATGAACTTCAGGACTGTCCAGCCGATCGTCATGAAAATTCGTATACATCGATATCTGAATGCGAAGACTATTTTCCCCATATCCGTTTTGCTAAAACTCGCCACTAGATTGCGCTACGCCGCATGGCCTTCTGCACCGTAGAAACAATGAGGAATTTGCACATGTGGGGAAAATGGTCAATTGTGATTTTTATTAACAGATGGTTTATTAACGGAGATGGTCGAATGATATAGAAGTTGGTTATCAAACTGTTCGAAAACATTAATTTAAAAGCATATATAGATCTAAATAATTATAATTATAAATTTAAAATAAGCGAAAAGGGTTGAAAAATCATGTGACCTCAAAACGGTACGTGATTGGTCTGACGTCACTATGCACGATCGTTTCTATGTTTACATTTTTCCAGCGTGAGAATTTGCGTAAAGCGTTGCACTTCATTCTTATAATATCGTTTTAAAATAATTTAATTTGTCTAATTTAGTGCTGTTAAGTTTCCCGCTGTTGTTTATTTATCCCTTTACTTAAAAATTATATTCTATCGTCGCTTTTATTGTTAGTTTTATTTATTTCATTCCTGTTTTGTTTACCATGGCTTTATTACCCGGTTTTGTAAAAGGACAATCCGACAACCTGCCTAAAATCGATTCATTTACAGTGTTTTCTTTTTTGGATAACAATCCCAGTTTTATTGGAGCAGAAATTCGAGGATTTAAAGCTCAGAGGTATGTATACATTTGTTTTAATTTATAGTATATAGATTGTAGAACGCTGACGTGCGTTGTTCTTTACACTAACCTTAAAATTAGACATTGTCTATGCATATTAAATTAATCACGTAGTCACAGTTTAATAAACAGCTTTTCTTATTTTTCATTCATATTATGTTTAATTTTGTAGAACTAATTTTGAGTGTAACATTGCAAGCAAGGGCGCCGGTAGGATCTTTTGTAGTGGGGTGCACCCAATGTTTTTACTGTCCTAAATTAACAAAAGTTACTGATATTTTCACATTAATTATATTTTTTCGAACTCCAGCGGGTGCACTTGCACCCCCTTTCTGGCGCCCATGACTGCAAATAATGTCTGTTATAAGATATTGAGCATATTTAATTGTGTATTAAAAACACTGCCAAAATTACGATTTTTTTTAGTGTTTTGTATTTATATAATGCACTTATATTGTGCATTGTGTATTTTAAACTGTAAAAGAATCAAAACAAATATTGACCAGGCATGACAGTTAAACTTTTACTGATGTTATAAGAAATATATTTACAGACACTCCCTCTAATCTCCAAATCCTTATAACCCACCATGCATTTCAGGTGTAAATGAATAACTTTACACTGGAATATTTCTACATGGACTGAAATACTGATACCAGAATAAGACTATCTCTTTAATGTTATCAGCTACTTCATAACTATTTGTTGAAAATTCAGGAGTATTTAATATTGGTACAACCCATCCCAAAATGATTCTGAAACCGTCATACAGAATAAACCAAAGAAAAAATATTCCTTGTCAAAGGGTTTTTAATTAGCGAGAATTACATTAATTTTATTTCGAAACAGTCTTTTATTTGTGAACCAGAAATAGCATTTTTAACACAATTGGAACAGAAAAGAAAAGCTTTCCAGGAGTGTTCACTGTCGTGCTTGTGCAGCAAGGCACTAAACAATACTTAAAAGGTGCTTTAGCAGTCTCTGACATCATAAAATTTAAAAAGAACTTTCCAAATCAAAATGAAACTACGCTGCGAGTTAGAACACGAATTGTAAACAAACGTACGATGGTGCACTGTGACGTCATATGTATCCGCGTAGGAAAAGCAGCGTTTTTGAGACAAAGTAAATAGTGCGCGTTGGAAAACAAATTATATTAGCTTTTACAGCTTTAAAACTAAAAAAAAAAAAAAAATAGGCTTTCGATCATAATTTTTCATTTTCTATATCATTAATGTAAAACTGAAAAGCGTGCAAATTCCTCATTGCCTTGAAATTTGGTATACGTGATTATTGGACACAATATAACGCGATATCCATTTTGCTATATCTGTTTATTACAATGAATAGTAATCACCACAAATCCTAATATCAAAAAGTCCATTCATTCCCGTGCGAAGAACGGGTATCTCAGCTAGTAGCCTATAAAAAGGTAACTCATTTATGCCCGCAATTCTGGATTTTAAATTTATGAGTTTGGTAATAAACAAATTTCATGAAGGAACATTAATATGAAAGAGTTTCGCCCTATCAGTGCGGAAAGTTTTCAGAATTATGCAACATTTACAGAAAATGATAAAAATATAAAGCAGATGAGTAGGAAAATAACATTAGAGAAACCAGTAGATTAACTAACTCACTCACTCTCTCTCGCACGCACGTGTGCACGCAAAGTAATTTTTGGTTGTTTAAGCTTTGCTGTTAGCTGCAATGGTTGACTTTCTTTTTTCTACTACCTTTTTAAGTAATATCCTCAGTAGAGGATTTTTGACTTTAGTTTGAAGAGTCGGCTAGTTGAGCTTGGTGGTTGCTGCTAATCTAGAAAACTTTTGACTTCAACTTCCATTTTTGTTTATTTCTGCGTTCGATAGGTAACATAGGGTTGCTTATTTTTTGTTAGGAAAAGAACTTAAAAGTCTCGCTCTGTCTCCCGTTCACGAGCTTTTCATAAGCATGATTATGTTTTGAAATTGGCATTGCCGTATTGCCGCATCTATCTTTATCCGGCTAAATTGTCGAGTGTGTTATTGAGCCATCAAAGTATGACATCACTTTGGGTCATCTCATGCACACGGTTCTTCGGAATCTTAGTGCGTTCGTAAACTAAGCATTCATGTTTTTCTTCCCCGACATTGTCAGCAGTATGTAAATTTATGTTAATGAGTTGGGTTTTGGTATAAAAGGTGATACGTAATGTGCTTTGCCCTTCCAAGTTCTTCCTGCTGTTTGTACGGAGCGGTTGCTCCTGTATTGTTGTTTTCTTTATGCTCAAAATGTGAGCAAAATTTATCTTTAATTCTTTTTAAATAAATTTAGCGTAAATAAATTAGTATGAAGTATTTTTTATAATTCCAACTTTTTTTTTCACTCTGCCAAAATTAATCAAGGAAGATATCTTCAAATAATTAAAGTTGCAAGAAATTTTAGTCCTTCCTTGACAAAAACAATTTTTAAGCAGATGTTTTGTGCTTTTTTTCTGGTGACACACAGTTTGTGCCACTGCTCTTTTTTGTAGTTAATTTTGACTTGCTCTTATCTGGGAAGCCATCTCTTAGCTGTCTGGTTCAGATATTTATTGTTTCTTTTTTCTTCTGCAGCTGGTTTGCTTTGGTCCCTTTTCACTATTGGCTTCTCTTTCTGGGAGTCCACATAAGCGGGGAGGAGTGTTATGGCACACTCGCAGTTTAATATAGATAGCATGCCTTTAGCAAACTCGTGTAATATGGAGATTGATTCTTTCGATAAATTCAGGCACCTTCCGTCTCCCAGTTTAGTGCGCAATGCACTATGCCACTGGTAGGGCGCAAAAGGTTTTGCTCAAACAGCTGTATGGCTGTTGAAGTAAACTTTATGGTGTTATTTTATAAAGTTTTTTTTTATTATTTTATGTTTTAAACACACGTTATTTTGAGTGATTTTGTTGGTTTAAAATAGTTCATTTAATGATTTTACTTTTTTTTCTCATTAGAGCTTTCATTTAATTTCCGTATAGTGAATTATTTTTTTGAGGTTATTCAAAATACAGTGAGAAAAAAAAAATACTTTTTTCTTGGTTTTAAAAAAGAAGAAATTTATTTTGAAAACCATTCATTTAAAATAGTTTTTGAACCTTGGGAAAAAAAAAAAAAAAAAAAAACAGTTAATTTAACTGTTACATATATTATCTAACCACCTCCTAACCCCACACCCCAATTTTTTTTCCGCACTATGCTTATTGTTCCACAAAAAATGTTTATGATAAGAAAAAAAAAATCATATTTTAAAAGCACATATAGCATTTAGAGCTATTCAGAAATATAGGAGTGTTTAGGTCATTAGCTATTTTATTTTTGTCGTCTGATTTATATCAGCTCTAAACTATGTTTACTTTAACCTAAGGGATAAGTTTATCTGTTTATTCTTTTGATGGAACATCTGCCTCATTCTGAATGCCAAACAGAGTAAAGAGGCAGGATGTTTTGACGGCTTTTGATACCTTATTTACAGGAATCTATCACATAAAGTGCTTTGTAGAGAAAAATTTTCTAAACCATTGTCTTTTTTTTTTTTTTTTTTTTTTTTTGTTTATTGTTTTTATTTTACTATTATTAATTCTACACTTGCTTTCAAAACGATGAAATAAAACTGTTTGTATTTGTGGATTTTGGGGGAGATCAGTTTCGGACTGTACGCACTTTCTGATATGAAAAAGAGAACAGTGGTCTGGTGAAAACTGGAAAGTTATACATTAGTATGTAATTTTTGGTTTTATTTACTTTTTTGGACCCTGGGACAGCTCGGATTTGGAGCAGAATTTGTTTAAAACAATTATACTTTTAGTATCAGGAAATACCAAGAGATTCTTTTGGTGCAGAACCTTCAAAAATATGCTTTTTGTATCAACAGGGTGGTCAGGAATTTTTAATATTTATGTTCCCTGATATTTCCCTGACATTTCCCTATTATGCTTAAAATTTTCCTGTTAGTCCCCCCCTAGCATGTTCTTTCATCGTAATTTTTTTTAAATACACATAATGATAGTTTAGGAGATATCGATTAAAAAAAAAAAAAAACCTATCACAAAAGGCTAGTAATTTAATAAAATTAATCAGATTTTAATTATACATTATTAATAAATATATTTAAATACATTTTCCAGATTTGATACCATACCTGATACACATTACATCATTTTATCCAGTATAATTTATAGAATTATAATAATGCTGATTCCTATAAACTGTCATATTGTGCACAAGTACTACCCCTTTATACACATAAATAAACTTAAGGGATAAATATTAGTATATTTTTACTCTTATGAAGGCAGATTAGATTTTGGAAGAGGAAAAAAAATGTAACCACAAAAATAAATAAAACACAGTCGAACATTTTGGTTTTCATAAATTTATTGATTTAGAGCATTGATTTCTGCCATCAGGGCAGCTACTTCATTACGAGCATTTTCTTTTATTTTCTCTATTTTGTTGTTCAATTCTTTTGTTGCTAATTTTACTTCTTCAATTCTTCTTTTTAATTTCCTCTGCTTCTTTTTCTAATATACTTTGTTCCTTTCTTTTTGTTGCTTCAGTCAATGAAGAATATGCTCTTTTGTAGCTTTGTAAAAGTTCTTTGGAAATTTAAAATTAGACAAATCAAACTCTGATGACTTGATTTTGTCATACACAAGTCTCTGCGCAATTAATGTGCCTTCTTTTAAGTTTTCAATCAGACATTCTGCATTAACAGAAAAACCTCTTTCTATAGTAGCGTTTCCGTGTGATATAATCATCACAATTTTCATGATAGACATTATCGAATCACAATTTCCATATCTACTAAATACATTTCTCCAGAATATGTCGACTCTAATATTTTTTTTGTTGAAAAATTTCATTTCTTCCAGAGCATCACTGTCTGTACATATTTTGAGGTATTCTTTTTCAGCTTTTTGGCTACTGCCGGATCAAAAGATGTTACAGCTATTGTAAGTGGATATTTCAGTGGAGACTGCTCCATTAATTTTAAGCACATAGCTTTTAAACAAAATAAACCCTGCTTGCATAACTGCAAAATGTCTTGATCAGAAGAGCATTTCGTGTACCATATCCCAAGTCTATATCATATGCTGATTTTAAATTTTCACTGTCCGACAAATCTATTTCATGAACGCAGTCTATGCCATCAAGTACAGAATCTTTAACATACCTTGACATTATGCTTTTAGTTATTGATGTCAAAGAGCTATGTAAAAATGGTATCATTGGAACATCAGTTTGATATTCTTCCAAGAAAGGTTCAATTTCACTTGATAGAGACTTAAAGAAAGCCAATTTAGCTTCCAAAAGATTATCTTTTACAGAATTTGCCCCAATCTTAAAACTTGAGCAAGTTGGCTCTTTTTTATCTCTTTGCACACGTTACAAAATTTCTAATGTGCGGCAGCATATCAATTGCATGCTGAGCTACATCTGCATTCTGAAGCCACCGAACTGAACAAAATTTTCGGGGGAACATAGCTGAATTTGTATATTCAGTATATAATGCTCGAGGAGCAGGAACATCCTTAAACAAATTGTACAGACCACGAAAAAAATCAATCAAAGACCACTTTGTGGCTTCGATACCACTCTTAAAAGCACCATGCAGAGTATGCAAACCGTAGGTTCCAATGTTTAATAAAACAGGATAATCTTCATGGCACTCTAATTCTGATGTCAAATCTTTATAAAATTTTAAGTTGACATTTGGCCCATCCATAGAGATTTGAATAACATTTTGCAAGTTTACTGCAGACAAGGCAGTTTTAAAGCTCTCCTTAATTTTATCAGCTGTTGAACTACCTAAAAATGTAGAGGTTAAGTAGTGTGCAGTTACCTGATCCTTTTCATTACACCAAAATCTAACACCAATATCCATTTGTGTCCTTTGTGTTATTTTATTCAGCGTTTTATCAAACCCTACAGTTAAGTGTTTGGATTTAGACAAATTACTTAAAAGTTCTGTTTTAAAGTATGGTGCAATTCCATATAGAATTGAATATGCCATTTTGCCCCTTTTTAATTTTATCTTTTTGAGCTACTTCACTGTCAGGGAATAGTACTTTAAACATGGAAATGTCTTTTTCTGCCATTCTCATAGACTTGTGTACTTCAATTGAATGAAGACACCATAATATTTCAGCTTTTAAGACATTTTCATTTTGGAGGAAAGATGTTAAGCCACGAGGCACTGTAGTTGCATAAGATGTACGTGTTTTCTCTATTAGGAGCACTGACAGTATATTCAGTTACATTAGATGATGAACTGGGACCAGGCAAAGTGAAGCATTTAATTGAGGATGATTGACAGAATGCTTTCATTCTATTTTTATGTTCTTTCCCATTTGCATGGCTTCTAACAGCTCTTCAACCCATGTTACTGAGAGAAAATGTAACATGGCAAACTTTGCACTTAGCCTTGTTTATATTAGAAGGTAGTACTTCTTGGAGCCAGTCTTTGAAATCAGGAAAATCCAGCCACTGGATTTGAAAACGAGCTGCCATGTTTTCACAGACCTAGAAAATATATATATATATTTAACACTTCAACTTTTTTTTTTTTTAACTTATCAAATCAACGCCTTCAAATACAAAAACAAATACCGAATCATTTTTATTTGAAAAACTTGATCAGAAATCAGGGATGAGATGTACGAAGATGAAAATCAGGAAAACTGTGTGAGCTAAACTAACAAATTTTGAGATATGCCACATAATTTTTACCATTAAATTACAACCATAAATAAATAAATAACAATGCTAATTTTTAAGTGGCAAAATTAGAAAAATTGAGGAAATTACACATGAACAAAAAATTTGACACATAAAGGGAAAAGCTAATTATATTTTAAAAGAAGTAAATATATATTACTACAGTTATTTTGTTTCTTGAAACATACAATTATTAACAAACAAACTAGATTATAGCTTTATTTTCAATTCCAGTACATTTCTGAAAAGGGTGGTATTGAGAGCTATTAATAAATAAGTATGCTGCAAACAATAATTGGTTAATGAATCTTAATTACTTTAAAAATAACCTACAATAATCCAATCTGTTTATTAATAATTTTATTTTCCAAAAAACCAAGAATGATAATTATAGATAAATATATTGCATAAAATTAATTTTAGTACTGAATCTTAATAATTACTTTAAAAAAAACAAGTTCTAATCCAGTTTATTAATAATTTTAATTTAAAGAAACAAAATGGCAGCAGGGATATTAAATTGCACTCGGCCCATGAAAAATAATAAAATAAATAAATAATTTTGTTTTGGTCTCATGGCATTGGAGGTTTAAAATATGAAGGAATGATAGAAGAAAAATATTTACTCTCAAGAAGGATGGAAAATTATTAAATTGGAATTATATTAAAAAATACTAACAAGGCCGCCGTTTCAGGGGGATACCACACCCATAGGATACTGGCCAGGAGATTTCGAGGGCATGTAAGGTCCAAGGGCAGATTAAAGGGGGGGGGGGAGAAATTAATGTAAAAGATCCTATTTTACTTCTATAAAATTGATGTATAGGTCAATCTTCTATAGAACCCCCCCCCCCCCCCCCCCCGAGAAACTTGCATTAATTCGCCGCTGGTAAGGTCATATAGTTGGCATGAAAATTGGCACTAGGGCCCAGCAATAAAATCGGTGCCGGGCCCTGTTACTTGTAGCGGCAGCCTTGAATAACTATTTTTCCTCTTCAAATGAAATTTAATAACAAACAGAGCAGGTTCACAAAAAATCCTCATGTCCGATATGTGATTAATTATTACATCGTAAGCTTCCTGAATTAACGGTATGTAAAGTTGCGAAAGAGATTGTGAAACAATCAAACATTTATTGAATTTTTAAAAATTTAATTTAAAAAATTTAATTTTTTGCAGGAAAAAAGGAACACACGTAGCACGTGAGAATAAAATGAAATACTGAAGGAGGGAAAATACACACATCAATAAACGTAGTACAGAAAATAACCAAAACAGATCTACAGAAAATTCTCTTCTCATCCCTTTATAATCAAAATTCATACTTCAAATAATAGAAGAAAATGTACATACCTGTTCAAACCTTGCACTGAATTGGATGAAATTGAGATCCTCAGAGTCACAGACCAGTAAAGCGGGATATAAATTCTCTTTGCTCAGAGTCTCTCGTCTCGATTGTTCCAGAGTGTTCAAATCTTGGAAGAGCGAATAATAAATAGTTTAACACGTGCATAGTGCGCCTATTAGAAGGATTCGCTTTTTCCCTCCTCCCTAAGCTACAGCTGAAATTTCCCCAATTCTTGCAACATTGCAGGGATTAACTTCAAAATTCTCCCGATGGAGAATTGCGCCATCTATTGGCAGTAATCAGAAACGTAAATCACTTACGGCGAATTTCCCTGATTTTTCCCCCGATCGACGAAATTCCCTGACATTTCCATATTTTCCTGGTTTTCTCGAACTCTGACCACCCTGATCCAGATGTATCAAGAGATTCCATTTGGTGCAATTGGCACAGCCGTAGCATACCTGGCCTCAGCCATTGCGGAGAGAGGAAGAAATTGCAAGTGTAATTGTGGACTATATTCCGTATACGGTGCTCTGTTTACAATTCATTGGTGAACAACCTGACACCAGAGCGATGCACCGCGAAAGTGAAGGTACCTGCCGGTGGTAGTTGTGACTGGCAACCATACAGAATACGTTTATCGTCAGTTTGGGTTGATATTTGATATTGTTTCATGTTATTGATGGAAGGGAATGAAATATGTTAATGTATGAAAAGAATTAGTGTGTGTTTGATAGAAATATGGCTAAATAAAAGAAAGCATGCTGATGCTGCGTTATAAGCCAGTGGGTGTTGGGGACATTTCTGAGCGGTTATTTTAAAAAAAATAAAGGTAAGTGCTCTTTTTTAACGTATCTTTGCAATGTTTAAGGTTTTTAATGTGAATTTTAAATTGATATTTGATGTGTTTACGTTTTCGTAAGTGCTATTTACGTGCTATTCCAATCATATCGACTTTATAAGAGGTGTACAACTAGGTTATTTAATCCACTGATGTTTTTTTGAGTTGAAAATGAGCCAGTGTTTGCCCAGTTTACAAGCTGTGCAACTAGGTTGCTTAATTCAGTGTTGTTTTTTTACTTAAAAACGGTCCACTGGTTTCGTAGTTTACATAGCTGTACAACTAGGTTGCTGAATCCACTGAGGTTTTTTTAGTTAAAAACTGTCCACTGTTTGCATAGTTTACATAGCTGTACAACTAGGTTGCTGAATCCCCCGAGGTTTTTTTAGTTAAAAACGATCCACTGTTTGCTCATTTTAAATTGCCTGTTACTGAATTTGCAGACGTTCTTCTGGTTAAATATGGACGTTGTATTTTGTTTTAATGTTTTTGTAAATGGAATATATGTGCAATTTTAATGTGTTAAAATACTTTGCTGATCATGCAAAATGGTTGGCGACAGTCACTGGAGCTTGGCAGTTGCCAAGATGCAGCGACTGTCGCCGTGTTTACATGGGGTGTGCACCGGCTTGTATGATTTTACCGTAATTGTATACTCTCCCCCTCCCCTCCCGCAGGCTCCAATTTTGCAACAAAGAATATCACCATTGCTTTTTTTTCTTTGTCACACATTTTGCATTGTTGGGTGAGGATTTTTCCACACATTTTTGCAAAAAATTAAAAAATCGTACACCATACAAAAAGTCCGAAATCCATACATTGTACAGCTAAATCGTACAAGTTGGCAGGTATGTGACAGTGTTGAAAATGGTGTTAAATCAGGACTTGGGGTCAGGACAGGAATGGGTTAAACTATTAATAAAGAACAAAAGTACTTTTTTCCTTGTTGCAAGACCATCGCAACTTATATTGAGATGACAAAAAAATCAGGTTTAAAAAGAAAATATCCACACTAATTTTAAGTTCTGCAGCAAGAAGCATATGAAAGTATTGATGTATATATGACATCATTTATTGATTATACTTTTTAATTGATAACACTGGGTATTTTATTTGTTCTAAATACATCGTATCATTCATTGTAACTTTGAAAATTCTGGCCCGGGTCGGCAACGGTTAATTTCATTCTACTGGACTGAGAAACATTACATATCAGTTAATTTGATCAAAAGGAATTTTAGGGGGCAGGCAAAAAAATTCCAGCAAAAAATATTTTTTGACACCCAAATAAGGAACACTTTAATATATCTTGTGTACCACAAAACAGTTTTTTTATTTCTTGAATTTTGTTCTTGAGATATAGTCATTTATTTAGTCTGTAGATGTGTAAAAATCACCATTTTGGACTCATTTTCTAAAAGCTGCAGAATTTTTATTTGATTTAGCAGGATGTTAGGATAGGGCTTACTGGAAAGCTTAAAGAATGGACTTTTAAATGCACATAATAAAATAGATTTATGTTAAGCCTAAATTCTATTTTTTGGACATCAAGTAATCACTCTTAAACAGGGGCGTAGCCAAGGGGGGGGTTGTTAGGGGGGGTTATACCCCCATGAGGAATTTTTTGCCATACAAAATGGATATTCTTCACTCCCTTATCACACACATGTAATATGCATATATGTGAGTTGCAGTAGTCGTAACCCCCCCCCATGATAAATTTCTGGCTACGTCACCGCTCACAAACTAATGTTTTTTGTCATTTTAGACATTAAAAAATAATGAAGGACTTTCAGTATAAAACCATTTTCCCCCCATTACACTTACATATCAACACTATATTGGGAGGGGGGGGGGCTGTTACTGGTGGTCCTTCATCCTGAAAAAACTACTTAAACTGTCAAAATTGAAAAATGTGTTTTTTCACACCCCAAAAAGTCATGAGAGAAAGGCGATAAAATTCTCAAAATGGCATGGTAAGAAGCTCTTATACTGTACATTAAAACAAAAAGAAAATTGTCTTGTTATTCCAAAAGACAGAGGACATACCCACTTTTGAAGCATCAGCACAAAAACAATTACAGACAATGGATACACAACCACTCAAAAAATGGAATCATTCCGGAACTGGAAAGCCATCATGCTCCGCCGTGACAGAAATCTCTTATCTACTAGAACCCAGAAACACAAATCAAATCTTCAAAAGTGTCTATCTTCCTCTGTGTCTTTTGGGATAACAAGACAATTTTTGTTTTGTTTTAAAGTATATAGTACAAGCACTTCTTACCATGTCATTTTGAGATTTTTTATCACTTGTCCCATATGACTTTTTTTGGGGGGTGAAAAGTTAACCTATTCTCAAAAGCAAGGAGTGCTTTTTGTATTACTTTAAAAGTGTTATTCCAAAAGACAGAGGAGATACACAAGGCAGTTTTTGTTTTGTTTTAAAGTGCAATATAAGAATTCGTAGCATGTCAGAGATTTTTATCCCTTGACCCACAGGACTTTTTTGAGGGGTGAAAGAGCATTTTTGATTTTTTGAGGCTGAAGGACCACCAGTAACTCAATTATTTTTCTGCGTATAGTATTGATATGTAAGTAACAGGGGAAAAAAAAAATTGGTTTGTTACTAATGTCCTTCATTGTTTTTTTAATGCCTAAAATGACAAAAAACATTAGTTTGTGAATGACTACTTGATGTACAAAAAACTGTATTTAGGTTTAACATAAATCTATTTTATTATGCACAGTTAAAAGTCTATTCTTTAAGCTTTCCAATAAGCTTTATCTTATCATCCTGCTAATTCAAATAAAAATTTTACAGCTTTTGGAAAATGAGTCTAAAATGGTGGTTTTTACACATTCGCTGACTAAACAAATGGCTATATATCTCAAGGGAAAAAAAAAAGCTGTTGTGATAAATAAGATATTTATATATTACGTACAAAATCTCGTGAAAATTAAAAATGGTGCAGCATGATTTCTTAAAATTTGTTGATTTTTATATGGAATTACAACCTTATGGAATTACTTTAAATACTTTTTTAAAGACAGGGGTGGGGGGGACAGAGCCTGTTTATCAGCAGGGCAACCAGGGCACTTGCCCTGGGCCCACTCATTTCAAGGGCCCAAAAATTTTGTACTTTTCAACAGATTTTTATCAATTAATTTATAAAAAAAACTTTGTATAAAAATTGAATTGTCATTTTCTTGAGTCGAAAGCTGATTCTCAGACATTTTACTCTACTAGGGAATGCAATCCCGATCCCGCGGGAACGGGATCCTGCGGGATCCCGCACAAATGTTTGCGGGACTAGTCCCGCGGGATTGACACTTTTAATTTTTTTTTAATTACAATTACACGCTGCTTTCCCAATCAGCAGACCGAAAATTTTTGCACATTTATGTCTCTTATCTGGAAAAAAAAAAAAAAAAATCAATAATTACAAATTTTAATTTAAAGTTGATTTTTTAAAATTATCTTCCAATGGGAGTCTGGATCGAGCATCGTAATCTAAATTTTTCGCAAATTTTCCAATCTCCAAATGAACTGAAATATTTCACACTAATTTATCTCTTAACGAACAGTCACGAATCAGGGGCGTAGCCAGGGGGGGGGGGGTCCATACCCCCCCCCCCCCATGAGGAATTTTTTGCCATACAAAATGAATATTCTTCACTACATTGTCACACCCACGTATACATATATATGAGTTGTAGTAGTTGTAACCCCCCCCCCCATGAAAAATTTCTGGTTACGCCCCTGTCACGAATTAATTATAGAAAGTTTTCAATTTTTTTTAATTAACACTTTTAATTATTTTACTAAAGTTAAATCTAGACTAGGAAATGATTCATTGGATTTGTTCGATTTCGTACGTTCTTTTTTCAGCAACTAAGAAAATAACGTAAGTAATTGAATGTATAAATAAATTGTATATTTCTGTAAATTCCTCATTTTTAGCAACTAACATTAAGACATGACTTAGAATATTATTCTGAATATCATGATTATAATTTTCATATTTCTGAAAGTTATTGTATTAATTATCTCATAAGATTAATTATTATTATTAAAATTAAACTCCATAGTGCTTAAAATCTTACTTTTTTCTACTTTTCTCTGTTGAAATGATATTCTAGCTAAATGAAATGACAATCCTGCGAGATTGCGGGATCCCGCGGGATCAATAAATCTCAATCCTGAAATCCCACAAGAAGAAAAACAGTGCGGGATTGCATTCCCTATACTCTACTAAGGGTTCTCTAAAGCCCATCAGCATTAGGTCAAAATCCTTGAGCCAACGTCTCAGCCTCTTTTTGTAAATTTTATTATAAGAAAATCTCATTAGTTTTAAGATACGTACAGTAAGTTTTGCAATTATTTTCATTTATCTTTTAAAGAAGTTTAGTATAGAAGTGTATGTAGCATGTGTCTAGATATTCATCATTTGTAAAAATAAATGTTATTCATGCATGCAAAAATCCTTTAATATTCTTTACTGCAATGTATTCATATATTTAGTATTTAAACTTGATAAATATTTCTGCAGATATATATGTGTCCAAAACCATTTAAATACGTAATATGCAATTTCTCGTAAGTGCAAAGGCCCAAAAGTTTGTATTTGCGCAAGGCCCAATATTGTGATGATCGGGGCCTTGGGGGGGAGCTGTCTTTAAAAAAAAAAAAAAAAAAAAAAAAAAAAAACTTGGTCTTTTAGAATTCAAACATCATTGTCCTGGAAATGCTGAGAGGAAACTACTTTCAACATCATCTTTACTGTGAATAAACTCATTTACGAGCAAATGCTCCTTTAACTAAAATGCCTAACACGTCTTAAAAAGTTGCACTGAGCTCCATGTTCTGAAACTAACTACAGCTTAAAAGCACATGGTTTAAATACATTTTGGCGATCGGGAGCTGATTCTGATTACGAAGCAACCGCTAAGCACATACACTATGGGACAAAATAAATGTAATTTTTCAAAAAGTGCAAAATAGTCGTGATTTTTGTATTTAAATAAATGCTTTAAGCAGATTACACACTTACCATAATTATAACTACAATCTATATGCATATTTTTGTGTTAGCTTTCATAAATATATAACAAAAAACATTTTTAAGCAATCCAAAAAAGAAATTGATCAAAATACATGTAATTTTAAAAGCTGTGTGTAAAAAGTAAAAAGTTTGATGTATGTTTAACTTTTCCCGCCAAAAATTTATGAAAAGTATATATGTTCTTTTATTTTTTAGGCATATGAGCAGCAAAAATCAATTGACATATGCTGAAAGATCTTTGATTTTTAAATTAAAAAATCAAGGTAAAAAACAGAAGGATATAGCACAATTACTTTCGATGTCAGCAAGATGCATCTCATATGTGCTCAAGAATTACACAAAAGAGAACTACACCACAAAAAAAAGCAACTGTGGACGAAAATCAATATTAAATGAAAATTAGTGTAAAATGTGTGTAAAGTATAGTAGAGAAAAATAGACATTTTTCAGCTCCTACAATGGCAGAAATAGTGTCAGTTAAACTAGAAAATTCGTTTTCACCAAAAACATTGAAGAGAAATATTAGATTGTTAGGCTTTAAAGCCTCAAAACCAAAAAAAAGTCCCTTTCATATCTGAAAAGAATACATTTGAGAGCCAAAAGGTTTTTGGAGTAAAGTTATATCATCTGATGAAAGCAAAATCCAGCTTTTTTCTAGTGATGGATGTACATGGGTGTGGCGTCGAGCCGGTGAAAGATGAAAAAAATAATTGTACATTTAAAAAGGTAAAGTATAATGGCGGAAGTATTATGATTTGGGGGTGTATAGGTGCCAAATGCACAGGAAAATTGGCCAAAATTGAAGGGAAAATGGATTCAGCAAAGTACATTAAGATATTACAGGAGAATTTGTTACCAAGTGTCGAAGAAATGGGCCTAGAGGATTGGCTTTTCCAGCAGGACAATGATCCTAAGCATAAAAGCAAGCTTACGGAGGCTTTTTTTGCTTCAAACAACATTAAGTTAATTAAGTGGCCATCTCAGAGTCCTGATTTAAATATTATTGAGAATGTTTGGCACTATATTAAACGCAAGTATGCCAAAAAGCCTGCTTCAAATTTAAAAGAGGCGTATCTGAGATAGTAAAAATTTACGAAGAAATACCAGTTGAGTTTATTAAAAAACTATCCGATTCTATTTATGAACAACTATCTGAAGTGATTAGAGCTAAAGGAGGAGCTACTTCGTATTAAATTGACTGTTTAATTTAAAATTACATATATTTTGTACCATTATTTATTTTTGTGAGATAAAAACGTTCATAAATGTATCATTATTGCAAACAAACTAGTCTCGATGGATATATTGTAAGTGTCTGTGAAAATAGGTACAATCAATCGTTCTTATGCAATTAAACAACTTTCTTGAATTTATTTTACAATTTTTAAAAAATTACATTTATTTTGTCCCATAGTGTATGTGTGCTACTTTGACGATGACATGGTCGATCATGACCTCACTTGAAGCAAGTATGATTTGATGTTTGAGGATGACGTCACTTCTGATTTGTGACTATGCGACAATTCAACTTCGGTTGTTCAACATGGTGATTTTGCCAACTTACATTTTTGTGAGCTGCAGATTTGACTTTGATAAAATATTAGAAAGTCAGTAAAAGAGCTATTACAATGTTTTTGTTTTGAGTTAAAAACATAAAGGTGACTAGAATTAAGTTCCAGTACACAAACTGAATTGAGATAACTTTAGTTGTTGATTATCAGTTTAAGTAGTACTGGGCTAACAAAAAGTGCTCAGCAGCACAGATCTCTAGATGGAGAACATATAAATTAAATGGAAAATCAGAACATAAAAGTCTTAATCAAGTTAAACGTAAGAGTCATACCTCATACTAAGAGTATTAAACCCAGACCAACCAGGTTAGGAGTAAAAATAGAACATAAATTGCAGAGCAATTTCATACCAATAATTGAAAATGTATGGTGAAAAAGTTGCATAAAATAACCATTATTAAAGTTTTTATATTTAAAAAGTATAAAAGGATGCAAAGGAGTATTTTTGGAGTGCAGTTCAAAGAAAGGAAGTACAGAAATCTTTAAAGGATTATGTTTGGCCACCTTAGCTAAATACAATGCAATAATTGATATTGAATTCTGCACAGCAATAATTAAAGCTATAAAATAAATAAGGTTTTGTATATTTTTTAGAAATACAATAAGAATTAAATTTATAAAATAAGTACATTTATGAATTGAAAACTCAAATTTGAAAATTACTTAATAAACATGTTTACATATTTAGGCAATGTTTCAATGTGTGTATTGCATCAACAGTGATCTCAAAAAATAATTATACTAAAAGGTAACTATATAATTAAAAACATTAAAAGCCATTAAAATTTCCGTAAAATCTAAAAAACACGCACCATTTTAGCGCTTTCGGCAGTTAATCCACTGCCGTCTTCAGAACTGAGCCCATCTGACTCGCTCCCCGCTTCTTCATTAATTCCAACCACGACTCCTCTATTTGCGCATGCGCGATGTCGTTGACAGCTCCCCCTTGTGTCATTATTTCCAACGCTTCCCATTTCAAGCCATAACTTTGGTTATTGTAATTAGCTATTTTCTTAACATTTATGAAATCTATATTTATATTTTCTTTTAAGGCTAGGCGGGAAAGGGCGGTACTCTGTCTATTGTATTTTATATTGTTTATGTGTTCTTTAATTCTGTCTTTAATTTTTCTTTTTGTAACACCAATGTAGTATCCGGGAAGGTTGGATTCTCTATAAGTAAAATTTATTTTGTAAATACCTGCAGTTTCTAGAGGGTTTACTTTGTCTTTATCTGATCGAATTATTTTAAAGATATTGCAATAGGGTTTAATCGGGATACAGAGGTTCATTTTACGGGCACGGTTGGATATTTTACAGCGAGACCACAACAGTAAGGGATTGGATGAGTGAAGGTGGGTCAGAGCCGGCCCAAGGGGGGTGCGAATGTAGGCGATCGCCTAAGGCCCCGCTCCTGGGCCATTTTATTGCTATCTCATAAGACATGATAGAGAAGAGGCCCCACTCTTGCACTTCGCCTGGGGCACTGCACGCCCCTCGGGCCCGTCTCTGGGTGGGTTTTTCTTTCTGTGCGTCGTAGATGATGTTTAGTTTCTTTCTTCTATTTTTGATTAGGCGGGGAATAATATTGCTGGGATAATTGGCTTCACGAGCAAGTTGCTGTATAAATTGTAGTTCATCCTTTTTTAGTTTCTGGTTGGAGCATATTTCTAGGGCCCTATTAATATGGGAACGTAGGATTGAAATTTTGTAGTTATAAGTAGTTTTTGAGGAGTAGTTGACAATTTTATTGTTATTGGTGGGTTTTCGATAGACTGTAGTTTAGATGTTGTTTGGGGTGGTTCTAATTACTTTGACATCAAGGAAATTTAGGCTATTATTTTGTTCGAGTTCTATAGTAAATTGTATATTTTTATCAAGAGAGTTAATTTCACCGAGAATATTATCAATGCTATTGTTATTTACTATGGCAAAAACATCATCAACGTAACGATACCAGTATTTGATGTGGGGGTGGAGGTTTTTACTGATTAAAGTTTCTAGGTTTATCATTTTCCATTCCGCTATAATTTCGGAGATCGGGGAGCCCATAGGTACACCTTTATTCTGTTTATAAAATTTACTATTAAATTGGAAATAGGAGTTATTGAGGATGAGGGACAAAGCAGCTTTAAGGGTTATGGAAATATCTGTATTAAATGCGTTCTTGATTTCTTTACTTATTGTATTGTACATTTCTGATATGTCTATTGATGGATATAAATTGGTGACATCGAAGCTGACCATTTTAACAGAATTTGAGAATTGTATGTTATTTAATTCTTTTAAGAAATCATTTGTGGAGTTTAGGGATGAGTTTGAGCAAGGAATTAGTTGCTGTAATATGTTTTTTAGGTATTTTTCAAGTAGGTATGTAGGGCCTTCACATTTACTAACTATTGGGCGGAGGGATGGTGGATTTTTATGATCTTTATATTTTCCAAAAATGCGCGGAGCAAAAGCAGTAGGACTATGTAATTGTTGCGGTTTGTTATTGGGCCAACTTCCTTTGTTTATAAGTTCTTTTAGGATTTTGTTAATTTTGGTGGTGGAGTCTTTATTTATACAGTGGGGGCAGTGGATTAACTGCCGAAAGCGCTAAAATGGTGCGTGTTTTTTAGATTTTATGGAAATTTTAATGGCTTTTAATGTTTTTAATTATATAACTAAGGTATTTCCGTGTTTGAATTTTAACTAAATAAAAGGTAACTGTTCAAGTTTACAACAACCAAATTACAAAGAAAAGATCTGAATGGCTAAACAGGTACCAGAATATCATAACACTAAAGTTGAAGTGAATAATATAGTTTAAAGATATTAAAAATGAAAATATTCAAGAATTATAAAATAATACAACGTATAATTAGAAGATCACAAGAATAATTCAACGTGAAGTATCGTAAAATCATAAAGTAAGAAACAGGTAACCCTGACATCACAAATCATGGAGCTAGTGATTAGTAATATTATAAGTATGAACATGTTAAAGCACTAACTAAATATGGTTATTTAACATGTTATAGTATTTAAAAAAAAAAAAAAAAAAAACACCTTACCTTGTGGTTTAAAAGAACAGAACACCCAGGTTCTAACTGATCTTTATCTACAAACGACAGAATGCTAACATAATGTTCACTTCCCACAGATGTTGACACAATAGCATGATTGTCATCTATGATTTCTTCTAGAGTTCCAACAGACATGGGAGTTCCTCGAAGGTCATCAACTTTTGATCTCTCCTCCTACAGATATTTCAAGACGACAATCTATTTAAGATAGACGAAGCAACAAAAATAAAAGGAAAAACACATGTATCAACAGTAATTCTGGGAAGAAACACCTTGGCATTTACATGTTTAAATGTATGAATTTCAGAACATGCAGCATTCGGACCGTATGGCAATTTTTGGCAATGAAATTTATTATAATGCAAAGGTAATGAGGTGCAATATTTATCAAAGTGAGGCCTTACTTCAAATTTTAAATTATTCAAATTAAGATGAAAACCTGAAAAGTAAGGTACACATGCTTGCAGAACACATACAAAAGCAAACAGCAAGATCAGGCAAAAAGTTCATTGCAGTACAATTCTTAAGTTTCAAAAAATCTTTTCTTTTTTTTTTTCCCCCCCTTCCAATATAGTCACTGTTAAGACTAAAACATTTCTCCCAACATGTAACAAAATTTTTCATTGTCATTGAAAAATTCTTCCAACTTTTTGCAAATCCAGGACTTAATACTTGCCTTTATACCTGAGGTATAATGAGGAGTTGTGGCAAACCGTATGTATTCATTACTGAGATGCGGATAATCACTCAGATTTGAAGTAATGAACTAATACTTTCGAATATTCGAATATGAGTCGTTACTGCATTCGGATCGCCGGGTGCGCTTTGAAGGGGGAAAAAGATTTTTGCTAATTAAGTAGTAATATGTTTCCTTATTTGTTACTGGATACCGGAAGTAGTATAGGCTCGCGGTTTGAAGGGGTAAAATGTATCTTGGTATTTGAGTAGCAGTATGTTTTGTTATTCAGAACTGACTAGTAAGGGGGTTGCATTGTAAATACTCTTCAGAAGCACTAAGAAAGTCACCCACACAAGGCACTTCCCCTTTCGATAGGCAATAAGAAATACTCCTCGTGCCTGTGCCGAATGGCATCGTTTTGATGAGGTTCCAAAGTATCTTTAGGTTTTTGTTATTGTTACTGATGACGCAATATCAGTTACGGAGATAGATATGGTATCTGCCACTCTATTATAATATGGTATTAGACATGGCATCTGTTTTATAAAATGCGTGGATGGGATATACAGTATATAGTATGTTATGCATGGGTGCCAATATCAGTTTTTTTTTTTTTTTTTTTTGGAGAGAGAGAGAGAGAGAGAGAGAGAGAGAGAGAGAGAGAGAGAGAGAGAGAGAGAGAGAGAGAGAGAGAGAGAGAGAGAGAGAGAGAGAAGAGAGGAGAGAGAGAGAGAGAGAGAGAGAGAGAGTAGAGAGAGAGAGAGAGAGAGAGAGAGAGATGAGAGAGAGAGAGAGAGAGAGAGAGAGAGAGAGAGAGAGAGAGAGAGAGAGAGAGAGAGAGAGAGAGAGAGAGAGAGAGAGAGAGAGAGAGGAGAGAGAGAGAGAGAGAGAGAGAGAGAGAGAGAGAGAGAGAGAGAGAGAGAGAGAGAGAGAGAGAGAGAGAGAGAGAGAGAGAGAGAGAGAGAGAGAGAGAGAGAGAGAGAGCGAGAGAGAGAGAGAGAGAGAGAGGAGAGAGAGAGAGAGAGAGAGAGAGAGAGAGAGAGAGAAGAGAGAGAGAGAGAAATGGGGTGTTCTTGCAGTTGTAGAGGAGCAATATCTGTTGCTCCTCTATTTCTAACACTAGATAGTACTAACACTTTCGTAACACTAGATAGAAGCACATTAGTAAAAGGGTACTCGTGCTTTCTGACATTTGAGTACTAAACAGTGGTGTAATTAGGATTATTTTTCAGTGTGGTCCCGAATGATTGAAAACTTTTTTTTTATATGCTTGAGCTAGAACCAAAATATAAGTAATAAATAACAAGTTATTTAAATACACCTTAAAAAATATTTGTATAAAGTAAACTAATTCACACATTTTTATAATTTAAAATATTACTTGGAAATAAAATATATTTGGCATGTAAACTTAACCCTCTCGTCACCCTGAACCTCATATGAGGCTCCTTACTACTTACCTACTTCAAATTTACCTACTTACCTACTTCAAAGATTACTTACCTACTTCAAATAGCAATATTTAGAGAGAAAACAATTAAATTTAGTATTTTTTTCTTTCAGTGATATCAAAATCATTAATTCATGTAGAAAGTATATGAGGCTCTTAACTAGATGCATAAATCGTGCCTAGATTGTAGTACTATTCAATTTAGATCATTTTTACAGTTTTCGCTTCATTGTTTCAGGAGAAAAATTAAGAAAATATTTACGCTGCTTTTTTTTTTAAACTAAGTATAGTCTTTTTCTTATTCCTCAACCTTTACCTAATATGTGCATCCTTTTAAATTAATTTTAGCATAACAAAATGCTTCGAAAATGCAGAAATTAATATTGGAAAAATCTAATATTAATCGAAATTAGAAAAAAATATTTTTGCATGATTTATAATAGTATTTCAGATGCATTAAATGCTAGACAGATTTCTTTTCTCTGATTTTTCAAAATTCGGTGACGAGAGGGTTAAAATGCATTTTTTTTTTTTTAAGTTATCGTTTTGTTTTAAAGAAAAATTTCGAGACAGAACTGGGATTTCTATGCCCACCCCTGCATACACCACTGGCATTAAAATAATTCAAAAAAGTTCAGTATATTTGAAAAATGTTGACGTCTAGGGGGAGGGGTTGGGGCGACTTGACTCCCATCTTTCAAGAATCCACAGTCCGAAGAAACACTTGGCACAAGCTTTCCGTTATGTTTTTTTATGATGGGAATGAATAGGTTAAACCAGCATTCAGAATTTAAAAAAAGGGAAGGAGACAATGGGGGGGAAGGACAGCATGTTTTCGGAAGATTTCAATGGGGGTTATGAGTTATTTGAATAATTTAAGATTGATTGTATAAAACAATACATTTGTATAAAAACATCTATTAAACAGAGAAAATAAGCTCTGAACACAACTTTTACGCTTTAAAGTTAAAAAATAATGTATGATATTTTCATTTATTTTTAAACCAAAAAAATAGAATTGCATGTAGTATTTTAAGCATTTGTAATTGTACGTAATACTACGTACAGTTGCGTAGCCAGGATTTTATTTCAGGAGGGGGAGGCTGTGTATCAAATTGCTAAGTATCAGTTGTAAATAAATATCACATTGTAAGCTAAGTAAAGGGTCAGATTTAGGAAAAGAGGGCTGCAACTTCACCCTCCGCTAGATATGCACCTGGCTATAAGACTTGTTTCTCGTGTTTGAACTAGTAACGAAAGTAATGAGTAACAAATACTTAGTAATGGATAATGAGTTTAGAGTAACGAATACATACGGGTATTAATATTTTTGTTCCTTTTACAGCACTAATAATGATTACTAGGTTGGATCGAAAAACTTTTTTCAGAATTCCAAAACTTACCTATTCAAAAAAGATGTTCTATACTTTGGAGATACAGGAGAAAATAACTAAAAAATTTAATACTGCCACTAGGGGATTGATTTTTCGAAAAAAGGAGAAAATGACTAAATTTTGCTCTTCTATGCAGAAAACAAGATTGTTTATCAGAACATACCTATGCAGTAAAGATGTTCTACAGTATGGGGATCAAGACAAAATTATTTTTAAAATTTAATTTTAAAAGATAGTACTGCGGCAAGATGAGTGAATTAAAAAAATAAATACATAAAAGGAAAAAGATTTAACTTTAGTTAGATGATTTTAGACTCAAAATTATTGTTTTTCTAGAACATAAATTTACAAAAGTTATGATTACTGAATAGCGAGTACTCAGTACTAAGTAGTAATCCTAAGAAGTACAGCTTACGTTGCAATACTTCATGACCAAGACCCCTCTCTATGCACTATTGAATACGACTGACAACCCCCATTCAGAGCAGTAAGATTTTTTTGTTTATTAACTGGGTTGTGTATGTGTACTTGGACTAGTACTACACTATGGCTATGTTAAGAAGACATGATTTTCACTATTTTTTATCTGTGGCTGTAGTATGCCAACGAACATGCTCCCTACAAAAAGATACATATGTTGGCATTCAAAAGAGAAACTAAGTAAAGAGGCAGGCTCTACATCTAGAATTTTGTCCTCATGTGAAGAAGTTGCAAATAAGTCACACGATAACTGGGAACAAGCTTCAATTCCACTAATTGACCACTTCAGCATTTTGAGAAAAATAAAATCATACTAAGATAAATATTGTGCTCTTGAAAGAAAGCAAATGCTCTTTGTTATATATTGATACATACTTATAAATCATTTGTAGTTGCCGTTGTAAGAAAAATGGAAAGTGCCAATGAACAATGAGAATTTCTATTAGACTAGCGAACTGAAAGAAATTATGTTTCTTTCAGTTCAATGGATTTGAAGAATGAATGTAAACTGAAGTGGCATAAATGCAAGTATACTGGCTTTTCACCAACAACAGGTATCATTGAAAGCAGAGCCCTAACATTGACTACGTCATATTTGCAGTGAGAAAATTTACAGCCGTAGCAAGTATGTTCGGATCGATTTGGCATTTGTGACAGAGTACGCTCTGCAACTGTGTCAGCTGCCCTTCAAGATGTAGGCACCACCTCACAAAACAATGTATCAAATCTTGTTTACATAAATAAAACTTGGCATCAGATAACAAAGGCAAGAATCACTATCATCTCAGTCAGTTGAAAAAATTATAACCAATACCAGTAGTTTTATACTTTAATGGATGCAAAGATAGGACTCTAACATTGAAAGACCATCAAGAAAAGCAATAATGGAAAACATAACCTTTAAAAGAACCTGGCCCTGCCCCTGAGTACATCAACTACATGTCTGTAAATTTTGGAAGAGCACAAACTGGTATGATATTGGTATGATTTTATTTTTCTCAAAATGCTGAAGTGGTCAGTTATTGGGAGTCAAGCTTGTTTCCAGTTCTCATGTGACTTATTTGCAATTTCTTCACTCGCGAACCTAAGTCTAAATCTAGATACTGTCCCTTTTCGTTTCTCTTTTGAATGCCAACATACGCATCTTTTTATGTAAGTTTTAGTAGGAAATATATTCGTTGGCATACCACAGCCACAGATTAAAACACAGGGGAAATCATGTCTTCTCATAGTGTAGTACTAGTTCAAGTACACATACACAACACAGCTAATTAACAAAAAAATCTTACTATTCTAAATAGGGTAGCCGATCGTATTCAACGGTGCAGGGAGAGGGGTCTGAATCATGAAGTATTGCAACGTATGCTGTACTTCTTAGGATTACTATTTAGTTTTAGTACTGAATACTCACTGTTCAGTAATCATCACTTTTGTAAATTTATATTCTAGAAAAACAATAATTTTGAGTCTAAAATCATCTAACTAAAATTAAATCTTTTTCCTTTTATTTATTTATTTTTTTAATTCACTCATCTTGCCACTGTACAATAGGGTGTATCACAAAAAATTTTTTTTGGAAAATCAAACTTTCAATTGTCACTGTCATCACATACCTACCAAAAAAAAAAAATTTTTGAAATCGAAAAATATTTAGGTCTCCCGGAATGATCCTGAAGTTGTCAGTTTTTTAGTGAAAATGATATTTTTAAACATTTTTTTATAAAGTATGTATAAATCAAAATTAAATATTCAACAGCAAAAATGGGCAATTTCAGATGGAATCTATCAATAAAAAAATACTTTGCGACAGAAATTGAACATTTAGATCTCCCGGAATCGTAATGAAAATCTCCATTTTTTTGTCAACTAGCCGTATTTAAGAAATGTTGAAGAATCTTTCAAATTTTCAATCGTTGTATTTATAATACAGACACTGCAGTACAGCGTTCCGAAATAGCAAGGATATTTTTGTAGGCGAATATGGGGCTCAGATTTCAAGGTCATAAAACTGTAGCTCCCCCATGACTTTGGAGATAAGGGAAGAGCAAGACCATCGAGTGATTACTTCTCTCTCCCTCATCCACTCTTCCTTCCTTTGTCAGTTCGTTTTTAGCGTTTTTTATGTGCGAAGCGTCCATTTTGTGAGCATTTATAGTTTTTGATTTGTGATTGAGTTCAATTTGGTTTTGTTGTTTTACCATCATGAGTAGAAAAACTCATTCTATATCAACAAGGAAAACTACTGATGATCCAATTGTCGGCCAACCTCTATATATAAGTGATAGCAATGTTTTACCTACTAAAATTGATGTACTACGTTATTTTGAATGGGTAAAAAATCAGAAGTCTGTAGGATGTCATCAAACAAAGAAAAAGGTAGTTGCAATGCGAGTGGCCCGTAAGCTAGAAGAAATATGGAAGAAGGCTTATATTCCTGTTTCATCTGTAAACAACATAGTTTTTATGATTTTAAAACTACACGAGAGATCTGAAAAGAAAAAAAAAGTCATCAGGGTGTAACGCAAAAAATGGCAAGAGCTTTTAAACGTCCATTGAAAAGTTCAGATCTGACATTGTAAATAATCTTTTTGATATTTGTTCATGCAAATGTAGAGATTTAGAGAAATGTTTGTGTCCAGCGCAAAGGAAGGTTCCAAAACTGGAACACAAGTTCTTGAATGACCAACGAAACCTGAGGCTTATGGTTATAGGAGGAATTGAAACAGTAGAGAGTAAAAAAAATCGAGAAACGTGCTAAAAGAAAGGAAAAGTCCATACAATGCGAGTTAAGCAGAAGTCTCCAATCAACAAATATCCCTACTTTAGGACATGAAGGCACTGTTAGTGACACTGACAGCGATTCCATTCAACAGGATTCAAGTATTGTAAGAGTTTTAGCTATAAAAAATAAAATACCAGAAAATAAAAAGGAAAATGCTAGCGTTTCAGTAAAGCAAGTCCTTCCAGTAGAGCTGCCATCATTTTCCAGAGCATGTGATCGCAGAGCAATTTCCAATAGAGCGGTAGTGCAACTAGCAAGTGCTCTTTTACAGGATTTAAAAGTGTAAAATCAGACTTCGGTAATTGATAAATTGAAATTTTTTTGCGAAAGAGTAAAGTACCGTGAAAGAATTGCTTCAACTCGCACCTCAGAAATAATTTCTCTCTATTTTGATCGTCGGAAAGATCAAACTATAGTCAAAGAAAATGTACGTGGTAAATCTGTCCGGAAAACTATACAAGAAGAACGCATATCTTTGGTTGAAGAACCAGGTTCAATATATCTTGGTCATGTAACTCCAGACAGTGGTTCTGGGAAAGACATAGTATCATCAATAATGAAACACATGAAATGTAACTGCATTGATGTGACAACTATCAAAGCTCTTGGATGTGATGGTACGCAGTCACAAACACTGGAGTTTCTAATGGATCAATTGCATTCTTTGAAAGAGCCTTAAAACACCCAGTACAAGTGATGATTTATTTACTCCATTTAAATGAATTGCCTCTTAGAAAAGTTTTTATCGCCCTCAATCATTCAACTTCTAGACCAACTTCATTCAGTGGTCCTGTAGGGAAAATTTTAAAAACTGACAAGATCTACCAGTTGTTGAATATACGAAAATAGATGCTATTTTCCCAGAGGTTAATACATAAATGTTACAAAAGAACATATTCAATGTTCTTTTGTAACCTTTATGTGTTTTTTTTATATCTTTTATAACCTTTTTCATCTAAAATCACACTCTGAGTTTTAATTTTAATATATTTTTGTTCCTCCAAAATTTTTTCTAATGTGTAATTATCTCTAATGTTATCTCTAAATCAGTAAATTTGTCAACCAATTTACTTTATATTTTGTATTCTGCATTTTATGTTCGGTGTATAACACACACACACCTGAAAAAAATGAAGCTTAAAGCTTGTGTTATATGCCGAGATATACGGTAGTTGGTTATGAAAATAAAGGTCAATTTTTAATCCTAAGCCACTGGAAATTTAAATTAAAAAATGCTCAAGAAAAAATAATCATTCACAAGGATGGAAAAGATTGAAAATTCAATAATTGAACATAATTTTCAGTGCAATTTTAACACTTTGCTCAAATATACTAGGAAATCTGGTTATAGCTTGCTAAAAACACACAGAATTACAGCTACACCCAGAACACAAATAACCCTGCAATACTAGTTTCCGGGATGTACTACATTGTAATTTAGTCAACAGGTCTTTAGAAATGTCTATTCTTTAAATTAGGAAATTAAGCCTATAATATAAACTGACTAAGAAAATCCTGTACAGCTTATCATTTGAAACATGTCATGAAAATGTAAAACAGCTTTTGCATATAAATAACAACAACTAACTGCCAAAAGTTAATCTCCAATTTGACACCAAGCTCTCAGTGGAGTCACCACGACTGTCATAAGAATAGATCAAAATGTGCATTTGTAAACTTTGCTTGCAAGACTGAAAACTTAACTCTCAAAATATTAGAGATCAATGAAGATTAGGGTTAGTAAGACAAAATTTATTCTAAGAATAAAACCTCATGTTTTTCTTCTTGAGGTTTAAGACGCTCTTGATTTCTAAGAAATTCTTCTTCCATTAAGAGATAGTCCTTGATTCTCTCGAGTTTCAGAAGCTTCAGGCGACACCTAGTATGAGGCGTCACTAGAAAAAAAAAAAAAAAAATTATCAAGCACAAACTTAAACATACAGTTCTATACTTTTTTAATACCCCCCCCCCCCCCCCCGCAAAAAAAAGTCCTTTTACAAGAAGTTACAGGTTGAGATGTCTTTTAAGTCATTAAATGGCAAAGAAGTTATTTAATTCTATAGTCACACTCACAAGTTTATATAAATATATTTCCTATAGATATGAAATTGTCCACAATGATCTATAATATTTTCTTAAATACACTGGTGAAATAAATTAAGAGAATTTGCATATTTTATCGAATTTCATTGAAAATACTGAAATGAATGTAAAGCCACTGCTTCTAGTCAAAAATGCAAATCTTGTATGTCAAACAGTAGAGAAACAGGCTTTATAAGCGTGCCTAAGTTAAGACTCATTTCGCTTGCTAGCACACCTCGGCGAATTTCTTGGTGTTATTTTGCAGCAATCAGTTAATTTCAAATTGTAACAGTAAAAATGAGTAATCACCAATATTTAGATCAATGATTCCCGAAGTGGTCCAGGTGGACCCTCAGGGGTCCACGGGAGACTCGACAGGGGTCTACGCTGGCGTGAAAAATAGCATGAATATGGTACAAATGTAGCAACAGGGGGTCCACCGAAACCAGTAAAATTTTGAAAGTGGTCTACAAGGGAAAAAAGTTTGGGAACTTCTGATTTAAATAATGGAATGAGCTGACGAATTGTGGGGAGGCTAGAAGCAAGGCGATCTCAAGTCCACAGTTGTAGAGAGTTCAGTTTAACGCCCAGCATTCTGTGCAATTTATAAAAACAGTTTCAGAATACCGGATCCATCGAGAAAAAGCCAGGGAAAGGTCGTCCAAGCGTCACAATGTCCAGAGAAGATAACCATTTGTCCATTGTAGCAAGCTGTAATAGTAGTGCTGCAGCTTCTCAGCTCTCTCGTGACTTACATGCAGGCACAGGAACCCATGTATCAAGGGTGACTTGTTTCCAAAAGACTTCATGAGCGAGGGTTGTTTGCAAGAAGACCTGTTGTTTGTGTCCTGCTCACTTCTACGAACAGGAGAATCCGTTTAGCATGGTGCAGAGAGCATAGTGATTGGAGTATGGATGAATGGGTGACCATTCTCTTCACTGATGGGTCCGGGTTCAGCCTAAACACCGATTCTCACCGTACATTCATATGGAGAGAACCAGGGACCCACTACCAACCCACCAATGTCCACGAAATCTACCATTACGGCAAAGGAGGTTCAATGGTCTGGGCAGGCATCATGTTAGATGGCTACACACCTCTCCATGTCTTTGAAAGAGGCACTGTGACTGGTGTGAGGTATAGGGATGCGGTCTTGGAGCCCTACGTTCGCCTTTTCAGGGATGCAGTTGGACCTGTTTTCATTTTAATGGACGATAACGCGAGGCCACATACAGCTCTTCTGGTCAACAAATTTCTAGAGGAGTAGGGATATTTGCCGGTAGATTGGCCAGCCAGGTCTCCAGACCTTGACCATATAGAGCATGTCTGGGACGCTCTGAGGAGGACAACTGCAACTCGTAATCCCCCTCCGAGAACAATCCAGGAAATAAAAAACAGCGTTACTAAATGAGTGTGACCAACTGCCAATGGAAATGATAAACTGCCTTATTTCAAGTATGAAATCACACTGTGAAACCTGTATATCTGTAAGAGGGGACCATACCCCCAATTAACCCATTTTTTTTCTTTTTTTTTTTTTTGTTTATTCTGCAACCGCTGTTTCATACGTTTTGACTCCAACGTGTGTTACACACGATCATCCCTGTGTATTACAATTATTGAATGGTTATTTGATTTGTATAGTATCACTGTATATATATATATATGAAATTTCATTAAAGTCGGTCTAGTTGTTCTAGAGATAATCGACAAAGTCCTGCAAATTCGCTTAATTTCTTTCACCAGTGTAGAAATGGGAATGCAAAGATGAAAAAAGAGGAAAGTGTTAGCTTGAATTTACCCATTAAAAAGTTTTGTGGCAACAAAATTTTTACTATTTAATTTCAACAACAAAACAATTACTTTTAATCTTGAACAAAATAATACCTAAACACATATGTATGAATAAATATTTAGAAATCAGTTTTAGCTAGAGAGCATTCAATAAAGAAAAATGGGCTGTTATTATACAGGATGTCCAGAGATAACGGTACCCAATGGCTATTTCCTAAAGCATCAGTCACAGACATAGTTCCAATTGCAAAAATGCTTTAAATTGCATAATCTATTACATCAGAAACAGACCCAATCAAAGTCAATAAATCAATTCCTATAAAAATTAGGAAATTTAAATTTTCATACAGTCCCCTGGTCCTGCCAGTTCTATTTAGAAAAATTTCCTGATACAATTTCATGCACAATTTAAAAAAAATCGTCCATCTATGATCAGAATTCACAAAGTTACAGCTGCTTAAAATTAGAGCACTTTTCGAGATGCGAAATAGGGGTTGTATACAAAATGTGTGAGAAAAATAAATGTACATGGTTTTGAGCATTGTAATATTTATTAGCAATTTCATAAACTATTTCACGTGTAGATTGCAATAAAGATTAACATTTAATTATAGTGTATCCAATAAATTAACATAGCTTATACTGAAAATAGAATTTTTAAAAGTTTTTTAAATGAACTGGTTAAATAACTTAAAATACAAAAACAAGAGAATAAAATATTTCATTAACATTAAATTATAAAAAGAAACATTTTAAAATACGAATACATGTATTTTTGAAACTTAGATATTACAAACCCTGTTAGCGTAACTTTTGCTCGAAGTATAGCTTTCTTTGGTGCAATGCAAATATGCACCCGTGTAGAAAACTCTTGCACAGTGGCGGCCCGTGGTCAAAACTGTTAGTGCAGCCGGAAGCATATGAGCATAGAAAGGCGTTGTTTTAATTCAGATATCAATAATTTTAAAAGCTCTTTAAAATTTCCGATGTTTAAAGAATTTTCTCGCTCGCCATGTCCTCTAAATGCCAGTTCTTGCTTACTTAAAAACAATACTCCTTTGATGGGTAATTGTCCATTCATAAGCGTCTATTCAGGCTTACCTTCTTGATAAATTCAGCAATATAAAGTCGAGAGTTTTCCAAACATATATTCTCCTTACCCCCTCCCACACTCCTCGTCCGAGCCAATCAGTTAGTCGAGTTCTCAAGTTCAGCCGCCGTTAAAAAATCATTCATCGGCTGTATCAGCTGCATACTCCCTATGCCGGAGGGGCTGCTTACGTAGTCGTTGTCATGGCAATGGTGCTGCCAATTTTCTTTTCAGTGCTCTGGGCTGAACCAAAGATTTTCCCAATTGAATTGCGGGAAGATTAAAGTGCTTTTTTTCTGAATGAGCGATCCGGCCACAATACTTTTTTTGAGATTTTTTTAATTTACCGTAGGAATTCCATAATTCTAATCTGAATTTAGGAAAATTAGCAGAATAAATTATTTTAAAGTATGTGCTGATAATTTCAAGTGCAGCCCGGCTGTACTTGCTGTATCCCACGAGCCGCCACTGCTCTTGCATAGCATACTCGGTGTTACACATCTGCACGATTTAGTAAGTCTGATCTCGGATAGATTTTTACAGAGCCTGACTATAACCCTTTGCTCAAAGATTAGTATTCTAAAATTAGTTTTGCTTCTTTCTCCACATTATGCCAGAAAATAAAATTATAACCTATAATTTAGAATTTCGATAATTATATGGTCCCTTAATGGTTTACTGTAACGGGACATTTTTAAATGTGGAAGAATGACTTAAGTCAAAATGTTTGCTGCTTCATACCTATGTTAATTTTTGTCATAGAAAGGAGATTTTTTTTTTTTTTTTTTACTGTGGATGAAATTGTATAAAGAAAGTTTCTCTAAATATAACTGATAGGACCAGGGGACTGCATAAAAATTAAGTTTCGTAATTTTCATAGGAATTGATTTATTGACTTCGATTGTTTCTGACATAATACTATAGATTAACCAATTTAGAGCATTTTTGCAAGTGGAACTATGACTACCGGTTTAGGAAACAGCCATTGGGCACCATTAGCACTGAACACCCTGCATAAAAAGAGGATTTGCAGCAACTTCATAAAATCTAAGGTCAACACAAATCATAAATTTCATATCTGAATTTCAGACTATAATTTTGATATAAAAATAACAAACCCAAGTAGCAAGAGCTCTCTATAGAAAGTTGGCAGAATATTTTATCAGTTTGTTCTCTATAGCTTTCTTCAGATATCCCTATAATGTTGCAGAGAATTTTGCTTTCCAAGTACGTGATTCACTCTTGCCTGCAAACATCAGTAAAAATCCTACCCAATGTTAGAAAAAGAGTACTTTGTAACATACACTCAGCCAAAGTTTAGCCAGCCTGTTGAACAATGTCAAAACATAGAAAATAAAATGAAATCAATGCTCCCACTCCCTGTGCCGAATTGGGGAATGCAACACCCGTACATGATTCATCCAACGGCCAAGAAGAACCAATGACTCTCCCCACTTTTTCCCTGAAGGCAATACAGAGTATTACTCATTTCTTTGTGTAGTGCAAAGTGAAAATGGTTTGTTATTCAGTCGGATTTATGAAAGTTCAGTGAATCACAAGATAATGCCAGATACATACAAAAATAAATTTGCATTTGAAGCCAAGTAAATTATTTGTGTGTTTGTTCACGAAAACAGACGCATTTTTGTTACTTGGTGAAATGTGTGTTAAACAGCAAGGTTGTTATGATTTTGCCCAACCCAAAAAAACTGATGTGGGTTTTTTCGAAAAAGCCCACTTGAAAAAATACGTTAATTAAAACGGCCCCGTCACAGAAATACGATTGAGTACAATAACCCCATCATAATAGGTTCGATTGAAAGCGGCCCTTTCACGAAAACCGTCAATGAAATCGGATCTTTCCCACAAATGCCTTTTTTAAATATTCTATTCTTTCAGATCAAAATACTGTTACTGCCAGGTATGATTTATATATATATATATATATATAAATATAAATAATTGTAATTAGTTATTACTATTAATTTAACCACTTTTTAAATTTTAATTGATTTTTGTAATCAATTAGTTGCTTAGCAAAATTTTTTTCAAATACAGTGAAGAACGTTTAACACGAAACCGAAGGGACCAAAATATTTTTCTGTGTTAAAAGATTCGTGTAAAAAAAAAAAAACTCACCATATTTTCGATGTTCTTATATTTTATATCGATTTCCTGTTAAACAACAAGTAGTTTGCATTCGTTGGGATAAAAATCAATTACAAAAACTATTATTTTGGGGGGAAAAAATCAGTTATCTTTCTTTGAAATGTATTTCTCAGAGCCATATTGTCCAAGATCGTCCATAGTTTTATTCATCTCTCTATTAGAATGTGCATCTAAGTAACTGCGTACACTATTTATCATTATTCACACTTCTGAAGTAGAGGGGACAGGAACTGCATCGTTGAATCCGTTGTCAGATTCGCCGTTGGAATCAACAGAATCTTTTCGATTTTGAACAATATCAAAAATCTCTTTGTCATAATCAGTGCTGAAGTTACATCATTATCGAATGAAACATTCATTTATTGATATTGTTGGGCAGTCCAGTAATTCTCAGACTTTCCCAAATATTTCGTTAAATGTCGGCTAACTCTCATTGTCGGCTGATTCTTGCAATGCTAAAGAATTTGTTATTTTGGAGAATTCTGCATGGCGAAAACAATTTTCGATGGTCGTAGGTTTCACTGAATTCCATGCTGAGCGCAACGTACATGCGCAATGCATCCATAGGGGTAGAAAGCAGCAAAAGTTCCGGCATTTACTCCGCATTTGTGTGCATGTAAACGGGCCCTATGAGAATAACTAAAGTGCATTCCCACCAAACGCGGATTCTTTGATACAGATAAGAATTCTATTCTTAAGGGGGAGGGGGAGAGACCTAATGGATGATGCTATTAATACTTCTAGGATGACAAAAGGTAGAAAAATCATTTCCCTGCATTTAAATAAAATTTATTTTCCACAAAAACGTTCTAGTGACTTGTCGCAAACATGCCACTGAAGATTAAAAACGAACTTTTTTTCGTGTTAAACGATTTTTGTTTCATGTTAAAAGAAAAAAAAGCATTAATTGGATATTTTGCATTCCGGACTGTTGTGTCATTTCATGTTAACCGATTTTTCATGTTAAGCATTTCCGTGTTAAACGTATTTCACTGTATTCTGAAACCCCAATCACTTCCTCTGACAAAAATCTGATAAACCCAAAAAATCTAGATAAAACCCTGATAAAATCCCCCAAACCCTGAAAAAAACTAGTGGGTTGGGGTTTTCTGAAAAAAAAAAAAAAAAAAAAAAACAGGTTTTTAACAACCCTGCTAAATAGTAAATAAAATTATATGCATTTTGGATTCTAAAGTCGAAGTCAGAATCTCAGGACTTATTGTGACTTTGCTGCCTTTGTATAAATAAAAAAGAGAAATGGAGTTTTGGACATGTTAAAAATTAATGAAATATTCGTGATTTCTCAATATTTTTCTTTTTAAAATGTATTTCTTTTTATACAACTGATACAGAAAATGTGAAATTGCAAATGAGCTTGTTTAAATACTTCTTTAAATGATTTTTTTGAGCATTCATAAAACAGATATATAAATGTATCATCAGTAATATTTCCCCATAGAAAATTATATTTCTTTGTGTACAATTTAATATAAACTCCACAATAATTAAATTACATAATTGCTAATGAAATAAACCAGAATATTTTGAATTTATCCAACAACAGCTTTTCCTTCAAAATACACAAAATATTATACACACATATTTTAAATTTATAGATGACTAAGTACGTACATAATGATTCAGTTATGTTCAGAATAAGTTTCAATGTATAAACACAGAAATAATTTATATTTCTGATTTCTGAAACTTACATTACATGAAAAATGTTTAATCTGATTTAAAGAATGTCTGTAAATATTAGATATTTATTTCTTATTTAAAAGAAAGAGATTTTAAAAGTATTAGACATCTCTTGAAGGCTTTAAAAATAAAGGAGCTGACACAGGGCAAGTGCTGATTGGTCCCTTGGGACGGCGTCGCTTGGAAGTGGGAAGCGAGAACGTGGTGTGGGCATTCATTCGGAGGCGAGACACAGTAGAGGACAGATGTGCTTAAAAAGCTCCTGCGTTTTTTCTAAGTTTTGGTGTTCGCTTGCCTGTTGGAGTGACCGACTCCTTCATTCCTTGGAGATGCGATTGCTTTATGAATGATGGCCAGAGGGCCAATTCTCCTCCACAATCACCATTTGTGCTGTTAACCGCTAAAAATTTCTATTAAATGTGTTTTTCTTTGCAACGTTAGTCTTTTCTATGGCCGAGATCTACAGCACGTGCCATTTTAAAATGGGCTCAAGGCCCCCCCTCCATGTCTTTCCGCATTAGCTCAAAGTAAGCTTCCCTGAACTTTCTCTTCATTTTTCTGCCTCATGCCCACATTGTCCAAGCGACTTCTCTCCAAACTGCGGCAATAAGCAGCCTGAATCATCATGCCAGTACGGAAGAAATCCCGATATGTACCATCATGATCTGTGTGTCTAATCCTCTTCAACCGCTAGCACTGACGACGTGTGGCCCAATTAATCATGCCATTACAGCAGTTTCCTGATGGAGCCAACGACAATCGTGCAACATGAATCAAGTAATCCTGACCTACGAACCCGTAGCTGAAAGTTTGGTGAGATCATTTCACTTTTTTTTTTTTCCCTTCATCTGTGGAAAATCCATCCAGTATCATGTTGGCCAGCCTGTTATTCACATTTCTCTTTTGTGCCTGATTGGTGCTCCTTCGGCTCTACTAACCTGTTAATGAACTCATTATTTCAAGAAGAACGTTACAATAAAATGGAGTGGATTTATGCAAAATTGTAAAACCAGCAATTTTAAGTGATATATCTTTCTTTTGCTGTTACAAGGGTAACTGTAAATTATGTTCTGCTTGCTTAAGTGAAATTTTCTTTAATTTGTGTATCATGTGTTGATCAAAGATTTTCTTGCAATCTAAAATTTTATTTCATGTGGGGGGGGGGGGGGGGAGGGGGTAAATCATATCAATTTTATTTTCTTTACTTACTAAGTTTGTTTGTTTTTTTTTTTTTTTTTTTTTTTTTTTTTTGTCGATTTTGGGATTTAAGTGGTTGTGGACAACAATTTTGAAGGTGAATTCCTTTGAAGCCCTGTGTAGGCATGAAAGACGAGAGAAAGGGGAGGACTTGTTAAATCAAACCTTTTTTTTATATATAGTTTTACTAAATTTTGCAGTTTAAATTTTTTTTTGTTTTGTTTGGGTACCCAAATGATCATCTTATTGTTATTGCTTCAAAATGAATAATTTTTTTTTTTTTTTTTTTTTTTTTTTGCCTAAGGCAATTTGTTGGATGCCATTATCTAAGGATTACTATACAATATATCACAGTGCTGCATTTCTTTCGCAAATTTTGTCTGTGAAGTGACGATTTGCTAGCCAAATAATCTTTTTTTTTTTTTTTTTTTTATGTTGTAAAATAAATTTTGTTATGGTGATCTAAAAAAATACTGTGTCTTGTGCCTTTTATTTGTAAACCACACACATTCCCCTGGCAAGGTGAACTATTGAGTTATTATTTTACTTTCAGGAACAATGCAATGTTTACTTTTAGAACTTTACAAGTTTAACTTTTTTGAGTTTACTCATTTCAAATTTTATGGTCGTGGTGAGTAGAACCAAACACCACACAACAGCCATCTTGAAACTGTGTAGTGGTTGGTTGATGCAGTAAGCATTGCCCAGAGGAAGCTGCTAAAAGACATTCGCCTAATCACAGGCGTGCTTTAGAAGCCCGGCAAACGTCGTACAGATGAGAAGCTGGGAAACAACTCAGTAATGAAATGCGCCAATGACAATCGTAAATAAAAGGAGGAGTTTTCGCTACAGCAGGTAAGCAGGCAGTAGAGGCGATGTAGCCGTTAGAGCAAGCAAGAATGCTCTTTAATTTAAGATAGTTTTTTTAACAGCCATCCAAATATGTTTTAACTAACAGCGTGGTCCGGCGTTGCCCGTGCAATGAAAGAGACATGCCATTTACCTTAAATATAGATTGTAAAGGGAAGGAACGTGAATCCTCCTGCTGAAATGATAAAAAAAGGACACGGGATTCCCCACTGCAACGGAAAAAAAAAATGAAGGTGGCACCTAATAGAATACAGAGGTTGCCAGGAATTGGCTAGGCTGGAATGTGAATCCTTCCACTGCAATGATTAAAAAAGAAGGACATGGGATTTCCCGCTGTAAAATAGAAAAAAAAAAGAACAAAGCACCTAACGGCATAGAGGCTACCGGGAATTGGATGTGGCTAGACTTCTACTCTTCCACCTGTTTGTGTTCTAACAGTCATTTATCGCTAATACCTATGCAATTACTAAAAACAAATAGAGCCCAGTCATCAGTATGAAATTGTAAAAGGAAAGAATGTGGATCCTCCCGCTGCAGCAATAAAAAAGGGACATGGGACTTCTCACTGCAACAAAAAATAAATTAACATGGCATATGTTACGTACAGAAGTTACCGGAAATTGGACACGGGTAGGCTGGAATGAGAATCGTCTCGCTGCAGTGATAAAAAAAAGACATGGGATTTCCCACTGCAAAGAGAAAAAAAAAATGAACACAGGGCTTGCCAACGAACCGAGTTACCGAGAATTTGAAGTGGCTAGGCTTCTCCCATTCTACCTATCTAAGTTCTAATAGGTAGTCTTTTATCAATAATACATATGCACCAATGGAAAAAAAATAAACAGTTTCCAATCATCAATATTATATAATAACCAGTCTGCCTGAATTTCGCATAGTGGCGGCACGAAGGGTGGGGGGGGGTGGATTAGATTAGCACAATAAGGGGAATTTGACGTGACTAGGCTTCTACCCTTCTAGCTGTCCGAGTTCTAATATGTAGTCTTATCACTAATACCTACGCACCAATGGAAAACAAATAAACAGTTTCCAGGATTGTTGGATTAGCACGGACGCCGTCCCATCTCTCTTTTTCACTCTCCACCTCTCTTCACTCCCTTCTCCCTTTCAATCTGCCTGACGCCAGAAGAAAATTCCTCCCTAGCCGCGAGTGCGCTCACAGCTGAAGTGCCGCAATGACCTTGAAAGTTACGATGAAGAAGTTAGCTTCCTTCGTTTCTGGAACTTGCATTCCGGGGAGAATTTTAACCAGTGATCTTTTTAATCAAAATCTAATAAACATTTCTACACGGTTCAAAATTTTCTGCACGGTCCACCTGGAGTGCGGACTCCGCTTATAATCGCTGGAAAAATTATTTGCACTCCTCAGATACACAATGATATTTAATGTTGTCATTCAAAAGTTATATTAATTCGGATCTAAAGCATAATAAAATCAGAACATCTGTTTAGTTGTATTTTTAATAATGTAAAACCTATTGGACACCTTGCGAATTTGCCACCCATGGAAATTTTTCATTATTTGGCGACTTGCGTACATGTAAAGTTAATAAAAGCTAAGGAACAGATAGGATAGCTTGCCACCATTGGCGACTTTTCATTATTTGGCGATTTACACATGCTCACAACCTATAATTACTGTTCATTTAAGGTTACCAGAAAACCGTTATCCATATTTTCATTTACATAATCGTTTGCAGATTGGCGTACTTAGCACCACGAATTATACCATCTCGTCGCGCTAGCAAATATCCAAAGTGTACTGTAACTGCTATAATGGCATAGTTAACGCTGCCAAATATTTCTACTGGTAGCAAATAATCCAGCTGGACCGAACGGGCTTTAAAATAATCTGCATTTTAATTATTTTTCATTTTCAAGATATTAGTTATTCTGTTTTGGAAAAACGGATAATCGCTAATTCTAAACTCCTGTTGTCTAAGTTAACTTACTATTTGAAAATTGTCAACTGTGTGTAACACATGTTGAGTTACTTATTTCATGTAGTTTTTATTTTGGCGTAAAATGGGTGCATTTCTACTTCATGTTTGACAATTTCACGCGATACTACATACTTGGAAACGCTTTGTTGCAAAGGAATGAATAATTTTATGCCAAATCTGGCAACCATTCTGTTTATTTTTTTCAGTTTTTTATTAATATCTTCTAAAATAATTCGATTTTCGAAATTTAAGTCAGCTCATCAGGTTCCTCGGAATTTTTCGAATCTGTGGGCACCTTAGTCGAAACTTAAATCCCCACGGTTTAGGAGGAGATAGGCCAACAAGCTTTGACAGTGCCAGCGGCCTTTACTTTTTTTAGAATAGAGAGATACCCAAATTAAATTTCATGCTGTTTTGGAAACTCGCGGAATCTTTTCGCAATCGAAAGATTTCGTTTTGTGTACACAGCTATTCTCATGTCCATGCAAACGATTTATTTGTGGGAAAAAAAAAAAAAAAAATGATAATAAACTATGTAATCTGGAAAATCTTTTTTAAATGAATTTGAATCCCAATTGTATGACGTCATATTCACTTGAAAAGGGTAATTTTGTCATGCAAATGATTTACTTTTTTGACTCTTGGAAATAAAATGGTACTGAAAATAGCGAAAAATCACTTAAAAAGGAGGGAACGGGTGGATTTTCAGATTTTTAAAGAAGCGCAGATTGTTTTCTATATTTTTATACATGATCATGAAAATTTTCAAGCAGATCGTGCAAACGGTGAAGAAGTTATTAGGCTTTCTGAGTTAACTTTGTAAATTTCACGCGATTCTAGATACTTGGAAACACTTTGTTGCAAAGTAATGAATGATTTTATGCAAATCTGGCAACCATTCTGTTTATTTTTCAGTTTTTTATTAATATCTTCTAAAATAATTCGATTTTTGAAATTTAAGTCAGCTTAGCAGGTTCCTCGGAATTTTTCGAATCTGTGGGTACCTTAGTCGAAACTCAAATCCCCACGGTTTAGGAGGAGATAGGTCCATAAGCTATTGACAGCGCCAGCGGCCTTTACTTTTTTTTAGAATAGAGAGAATCCCGTGATTTCTTATGCACCAATGCCCCAGAATGGCTAATTAAAGATTTCAATCCTTCGTTATTATACTTAATAGACGTGTTGTATGCAATGCAAAAGCATGTACCTCCAACATCTATCTTTCTGCACCACACACTTAACTTTTCATTCAATTTATCATTTTTCTCCCGCCATTCCCATCGAAATTTATTTTTGCTCTCTTCTTCCAATTCTGAAATATTGTCACCTGGTTTCAGATATTTCATATTGAAAAGGGATTTAACAGCCTGCACATTAAACTACAGCAAACGTATAATCACAACAATCAATCCATTGAACAGCGCAAACTAATATTTATGTAGAGTAACGAGTGAAAATACGTAAAACCAGATGTATAGAAGAAGGTTTTTCTCATATTCCAACACATCCACTCATCCTATTGAAAAAGCAATCCCACGGCACCCCATTCGCCCCCTCCCCATTCTCTTTTCATAGAACTTATAAACACTTTCTCTTCCTATATGAGCCCAAAGAAAGTCCAGTGCAGACATTCAGACTCCATTCTTATCAGTTGAAAGAATCTGATACCCCACCCCCACCCTATCCGCACTTGCTGACAAATGACCCCAGCCAAACTATGTTTCTGCTGCTAGAATAAATATTTTTACATGAAAGCTGTTGGGATAATTAAAAAAAATGAAGCTATTTAACTACGATTTCTTTAACAAGCTAAATAGTATAGTCTGATTCATACATAACTTCTTTCTCAGAAAGAGCTACAAACCCGGAGAGAATAGGCAAAAAATCCAGAAATCCAGGCTACACCAGGAACACAGTCTACTCTGCCTTTAGGCTATTCAAGGAAAATTCAATAAATTAAAATACTGTAACCCCTCCCCAAAAAAAAGAAAAAGAAAGAAAATATTTATTCCACTTTTTTCATTATCTTACCCAATGGTAATTTGCTCGCAGCTTCAGGTCCCTTTTGGCGTCTTTTTTTCTTGCCAACTCGTGTTGGAACAGGAGGTTCATATTTTTTCTTTTTCTATAATAAAGGGAATACATACCCATCAGACAAACAAACAATTTCAAAGATAATATTAAGACATTTAAGTTTCCTAATGCATAATAATGAAAAATAAGTGTTATAAATTATAAGATCAAGGTTGGAAAAGTAAAAGGTGAACATGCACATACAAACACACACAAAAAAAGTTCAAGCACCACTGTTAAATAACAGTATCTGCAAACTTGAGATGACATACATACACTCCAACAACTAAATCTGGATTATCCGTAGGGATCAGATCTGGATTATCCATAGTTTATACAGAAAAGTTTTAATTACGGAAGTACGTGCTCAATGGGAAAACTATGGAAACGAGTATGCTTATTGAATAAATCCTGTCTGGGGGTGCTGTGAAGGCAGCTACAGTCGAGTTTACGACGATCGTGCTATGTAGCTTGGAACCATGAGCCACCGAGCGGCATACCTCCCCTCCTACGCTCCTTCCATCCAGTTAGTCTTTCTTTCTTTCTTTCTCCCCCCCCCCCCTCCTTCCCTCCCTCAATCCGATTAATCCACGCCAAAGATTGCTCCAAGCGTAATGTGGTCGTGCTGCCAAGTCATTGGCTTTCACAAATATTTTACTTTTCCTAATCAAAACAGCCTTTGTTTTAATTTCATTATCATTACTATCATTTGGTATAATTTTCGTTCATATTTGAACCTGGGATCATCAATGAAATTTTTCCTTAACTATTTTACATTTTAAAAAGTGGTCAAAAATTAATTTAAATATGAAATAAGAATCAATTTTATTTTTATTTCAAATTTAAATAAGAGATGGGGGTGGCAATTCAGTAATCTTAAAATAAACAAAACTGCAGAAAAATCACATTAATAATAAATTTTAAGAGATATTAATTTTACAACGAAATATGGTGCCTACTTTATTAAAATAAAAAACTTCAAAAAATCATTAAAAAGCAGAAAAAACGGAAGTTTCACATAAAACGGTAAAAATTGGTTAAAAAAAAACATCAACTTTACAACGAAAGCGTAAAGTTAGTAAAGTATGAACAAATATATTCAAATGGTCTTAATGATTTTACTTCTTTCCTCATGCGTGGAAAATTCAAGGGTGGTGGGGGATTTGTATCTTAAAATACCAATTTTTTTTCACTAATACGATTTACACTTTTACAAATACTGTACAAGACTCATTATTCTTCATTTCAACAACAACAAAGAACTAAAAAATTCAGAGTTTTGTAATCGCAAAATAACGGAACTACGTATAATAATGAAAATGAAGGAGTGAATGTTTTGATAAGGAGGGAAAAAAACATTTGTAAAAGAAACTTGGCTTTTTTTTTTAAATCCTTTTCAGGTGCAACATTACGGTACTTTCATTTACAGTAAATTTTAAGAGCTTTTTTTTAAAACAAAATATGGGTCGTAATTTTATTAAAAATACTTCAAAATATATAAATTCAAAAGAGTGGTGGGATTTGTATTTTATATTTTATACAACCAATATTATTCACTTAATGAAATCTACACTTTTGAAGTTGTGTACGGCTGCCATTATGCTTTATTTCAACAACAACAACAGCAAATATTTTTTAAAAAATTAAATTTCACAATCCTAAAATAACGGGAATTCAGTTTTGCCAACAAATTTTCCATAATCACGCAAATTTTCGGAGCCAGAAATGACCGAAAACATTGTTGTAGATTCTAATTTTATCGTATTCAGCATCATCTGCAATTTTTCTCTCTATATATGCTAGTCTGCAACTAGAGGAGGAAACGGGACACTTGCCCTAAACACAGTGCTGTTATGTGAAAATGGAAATGGAAGAAAGGGAGTGCCAAAACAAAGGTTTGTCCCGGGCGGCGTGATCTCTAGTTGCAGCACTGTATATGCATAATATTTGGAAATAACCTGTTATAGGAATGCCAGTTTAGCTAAGACGTGTCCGAGGGGGGGGGGGAGAATTGCAAGTGCACGACATAGTAAAAAAAAGGGGGGGGGGACAACAATGGCATCTCTTATCGTGTGTGGCGACAACGGATTTTCTAAAGAGGCAAGAAGTCTTAATAATTATTGTGGAGTAATGTTCATAATTACATAATTATAAAAGAACTCTCGAAACTTCAGGGATCGTAAAGAATTTCCCCCTTGCACAAATTTTTATTTTTCGAATCGATGAATTCAAAATAGTTTCAATGGCCCTCCCCAACTAGCACACATACATTGGGTTATTGATGACACGTGGTTGGAACAAGGTTGTTACGTTGGGCAAACGTTGGATGTCCATATGGAAATGTCAGTATTCTGTTGGCTAAAGGTTGTGTTGGGCAACCGTTGGTAAACAACCGTTGGCCATCGGATGGTTTAATGTTGTGTTGGGCAACCATTTGTAAACAACCGTTGGCCATCGGATGGCTGAATGTTGTGTTGGGCAACCGTTGGTAAACAACCGTTGGCCATCGGATGGCTGAATGTTGTGTTGAGCAACCGTTGGCCATCGGATGGCTGAATGTTGTGTTGGGCAACCGTACCATTGCGCATGAGCAGAGACACACATTTAGGAAACCGGGAAGCGATAGATTCATGTCCGTTCGCTGTTCCGTTTCCGCCATTGCTTGTTATGATGTGTTGATACACTTTTATAAAGTGATTGATAGTTGAAATCTGAAACGAATATTTATCTTTTCAGCTATATTTCTGTGAATTTTATTCGTTGCATAGGTTCGTAGTAACTTGAATCACGATAACTATTATTATTGATGCATTGATTATAGTTCGATTGTCCATAAGCCTAACGATCTTCAAAGTATGTAAACAAACAACTTACTATGCAGCTATGCTAATAAATATATAATAATTGCACAGTGCTTATTAAATGATGCGTTTTGGATTACTAAACAATGCTAGACAGCTTAATAATACAGTTTTATTTGCTCATAGTTGTACAACAGTCAAGAAGGTAAAATTGGACACAATTGTTTTCTCCTAATAAGTTTATTCTGAAAAAAAAAAAAATCAACTTGAGTCGTGCTTATATTTTACAAGATTATAATGACTAATGAGATTTCAGATTTAGAAGTAGTTATTAAACTAACACTACTTCAATTTTGAAATCTCGTTGGTTCACAGTGGTTGATCAACAACAAGGATTTAAATTTGTGCATCAAAATTGTTTTGTTGTTAAAGGTATGTATAAAATATTTTACAGGTTTAAGAAATCAGTTATTTTAATATTTTACAAATGTGTTATAGTACTTTACAGTTCATATATATACCTATATTTACCAACTTCATTTTGTTATTTATTTATTATTTTAGAAGAGATTTTTGTATCTACACCTGTTATATGCTACAGGACTCAAATTTTATAGAGAAAAATACATAATCTATATGCAATCAAATACTCTTTGAGAGTACTGGAAGAAAAAACATTTTTATTGCTTTGACAAGTCCCTTCTTCTGCGTATTTTAGTTGAATGAAAAATATCAGTAGCTCTTTAAGTAATACGCTGTGAGAGAGTTCAGGTCCATGAACTGAAATAAATACTGCTTTTTTAAAACTTCTCTTCAGACATTCTATTTTTTGCATTAGAGAAAGGATGTGCTATGGGAAAAAAAAAAATTTCTCTCTCTCTCTCTTTTTTTTTTTTTTTTCAAAATTTTGTGCAATGGTAATTATGTGGGACGCGTCGTATCTTTTTTTTGCGTACCATCAACGACTTTTTTCATTTTATGTGCTATAGCGTGTAAGCAGCATCACTAATACATTCTGTTGTACTGATATCTTTCTCATAGTCAGATAATATAGATGCACCCGTGTGTTGATACTTGCATGCGTTGATATTGCATGCGTAATGCATATGCATTACGCATGCAATATTTTTTTTTCTTTTACTTTGCAGTCAATATCTACAGTTAACTGAAAATAAAAATAGAACTACGAAATGTCATTGTATTCCATACCAATTTTATTCGGGCAAACTAAAAATTAAGAATCTAAAAAATTACGTAAATTGAAATAAATGTAAAAAATAATAAATAAATATTTTAGTAAAGAATGATTTCTGTGACATTCTTCAGTGACTTTATACTCCTATTGGATTTCCCCACATGAATATAATAAAAAAAAAAAAAAAAAAAGAGAGAGAGATTAAGCCTCCTTACAAAAGTTTCAATTGAGTAAATTTTTAGAGGTTTTGAGAGACACTTTACAAAAGTAACTGTCAAAGGAGAAGGAGGGATATGAATCATATTTCAAAAAATAAGCATTCTTTCCTTTAACGTTATATGTTTTTTCGTTTAATTAATTCGAAAAGTTTTTATGATTTTGGTTTGCCTGCCGTCCTGGTTCTCTAAAACTGTAAAGGATAGCTTCTGAAAGGACCTTCTAAATATTTTCCTGCTACCGATCTCTCCCCCCTCCTTTTTTTTTTAAACAGTTCATAAGTTGCACCTGCAATATTAATTTTCCTCATAGTGCAAAATAGGTTAGTTTTCTATAGATTAATATATGTTTGTAACTTGACAGATCGTTTACTATTTGAAAATAACACATTTCTGTTAGTGACGGGACTAGAGCCAGTTTTAAGCAAAAATGTTGGGAGGGGGGGTGTAAAGACAAAATTTTCTGACGATATATACTAATATGCTTTCAAAAATATACACCGATTATCTGGCCTCTTGGGCAGTTTCCTCCAGATGTAGCGTGAATACGCATTAAATCCCCTAAAAGTCCTTTGCCCAAGGCACCTCCCCACCCTAGGCAGATACTTAATGTGCATGTTTGCCTTAAATACACACTACACTACATGATCTGGAATGAAGTTGGCTTGAGGGGACAAAAGGGACTTGTTTACTGGCACAAAAATCACTAAAAGGAAAATTGTAACAAGACTATGTTCATGATATAGTATAACTTATAATAAACTGTCGGCAGAACTGGTAATTTATACACTGAGCATTTTACAGATTGGAGATTAAAGCTGAAATTTGCTGATAGTCCTTTGGCAACTGACGATTTTGTCGACAAAAGTACTTTTTAGGGGGGGGTGGGGTGTCCGCTCGCCCTCCTCCTAAGCGCACAGAAACCCACTGTCGAGGTGGAGCCATATTTGATGAAATAAAAAATGTGACTATTTGATAATATGCTTTGTTCTACATATCTGCCGTCCCTTAAAACTTATCTGAATCTGTCACTGCATTTGCTGTTAGTAAAATAATTAAAAACTTTAATTTCAAATTTGACAGTTTTTCATATATCTATAGAAATGTTATGAAATAGCACATCAATTTGTCAAATATTCATCAAATATAATTATCCAACATTAGGTTTCTGTATTGGCCTAAAATATGAAACTAACTTATAAATGTAACGGTTAACAATTATGATAGCCAAATGTTAAAAATAACCAATTTCCAACAGTTGGATAATAGAGTGACAACATACAGATTTTACGGTGTCCCAATGTATACATTTACACGTTAACCCAACGTATGCATTTATACGTTAACATAATGCATACCCTCCAACTGCTACGGATTATCCGTAGTTTATACGGATAAGTAGCATGAACTACGGAGCTACGGATGGTACGAAAAAACTACGGAATTGAGCAAATGTTTACATTTTTTTAGGACATTATGCCTGCACGGAGGTGCGGTTTGCAACCCTAGCTGCTTTGTTGTGAGTCAACACTCCTGTGTGTCAGCGCCGATCGTGAAAGAAGGGAATTCAACATTCTCCCTCGGCGCCGGCAGCCGTGAGCGAACTTGTGTCGGCGAAAGTGTGGTGTGCGTGGGAGGGGGGGGGGGATGCTGTTAGCTGCTCCTTCTCTTGTTACGTCACGTCTCCTCTTGCATTTCCCGCCACCCTATCTTGCTCCGTCCTGTGTTTGGATGTAAGCTTAGCTCTTTTGTGGAAGGAAAGTGCAGAAGGAAAGTGTAGAAGGAAAGTGCAGCGCACGTTGTTTTCTTTGTTCACATGGATCGTTTTTTAAAACGTGATAGTACTACTGATATTTTAAAAAACATCTAATAATGATGTTGCAGGGTGTCTACCGCTCTTGAAAGTCTGGTAAAAGCCGGGAAATCGGAAAATGGGTCCGGAAAATTCACCAAAAGAATCAATTTTTTTCATGTCTTTGTTTTTTCTACACTTTCTCTCTAATTGTCAGACTGGAAACCGAAAGCAACTGCGACGCATTTTTCGGACCGCGAAAGCATCAAGCGATGTGTTTGTATAAGGAGGAGAAAATGGGGGACTCATGCTGTTGTTGCCATGACTCATCAATCGTGACGTGAGGGTAAAAGACAAATTAGCTTACTTGGTAACTTATATATTAGGACTGTATTTCCAAGAACAGTTAGTTAATTCTATCAGAAAGTGCAACTACTTCTGTTTCTCAATTGATGAAAGCTTAATCCTGTATACTTTAGTCAAAATTAATTTAAAGAAGTTGTACAAAATATACAAATATAAAGACAAGCATTGTGCAATTTCCCTAAGTAAAATGCATTGGTCAGGAGTTTTTTTCCCGGGACCTCCCAAAAGTCAGGAAATTGACTTTCAGAAATTTGGTAGACACCCAGTCTTGAGAAAACCTCTAAAAAGCCGGGGGGGGGGGGTTATGACTACCTCAACTCATATATATGTATAGGTGTTTGTGACAAGGGAGTGAAGAATATACATTTTGTATAGCAAAAAATTCCTCATGGGGGGGGGGGGGGGTTATGACTCCCCTAACACCCCCCCCAGGCGATATCGCGTAAGTGCTACTGATGAGGTGAAGGCCAATGTTGGAGGGTATGCATAATGTATGCATTAATACGTTAGCCCAACGTATGCATTAATACGTTAGCCCAACGTATGTATTTATACGTTAGCCCAACGTATGCATTTATACGTTAGCCCAACGGTTGGAAATATGCTGGCAAAGCGTTTGAGCATACGTTGGCCCAACGTAAGAAATAACCAGTTGCCAACCGTTGGATAACCGTAAGCCAACGTGTCATTTCAACGTTGCCCCAACGTATGCATTCATACGTTGCCCCAACGTATGCATTCATACGTTGCCCCAACGTATATGTGCTACCTGGGTCCCACCGCGCATTTTCGCAATGTCGATTGGGCTTTTGCTGAGCGCTTAGTTACAGTGAAAATGAACATCCCAGGGGCGGGTGCAGTCGACAAAAGACTTGCATTCTCGCAATCGCCGACGATTTCATTTTTGTGGAGCTTCAACTCATATATATGTATAGGTGTTTGTGACAAGGGAGTGAAGAATATACATTTTGTATGGCAAAAAATTCCTCATGGGGGGGGGGGTTATGACTCCCCTAACACCCCCCCCAGGCGATATCGCGTAAGTGCTACTGATGAGGTGAAGGCCAATGTTGGAGGGTATGCATAATGTATGCATTAATACGTTAGCCCAAGGTATGCATTAATACGTTAGCCCAACGTATGTATTTATACGTTAGCCCAACGTATGCATTTATACGTTAGCCCAACGTATGCATTTATACGTTAGCCCAACGGTTGGAAATATGCTGGCAAAGCGTTTGAGCATACGTTGGCCCAACGTAAGAAATAACCAGTTGCCAACCGTTGGATAACCGTAAGCCAACGTGTCATTTCAACGTTGCCCCAACGTATGCATTCATACGTTGCCCCAACGTATATGTGCTACCTGGGTCCCACCGCGCATTTTCGCAATGTCGATTGGGCTTTTGCTGAGCGCTTAGTTACAGTGAAAATGAACATCCCAGGGGCGGGTGCAGTCGACAAAAGACTTGCATTCTCGCAATCGCCGACGATTTCATTTTTGTGAAGCGGCCGCAAAACAGACACAAATTTTGTACTGACAGTTCCCACCCCATTCTCCGCCTAAAATTGTTCTATATCATAGCTGTCATCAATTTGGCTCCGATGCTGGCCGAAATTTTCAAGTAGTATTTCCCAACTTTCCCGCCGTGAGAAATATTCAGGTACATTTCCCACTGCTGGACACCCTGTCAATGTATCGATTTTTTCCCATTCTTTTTAGTACATCAACAATCAGGAATTGGGGGGGCATTACCACATACTTCCAGAACTGCCGTGGTCTTAATCTTCCCTTGCAGCCAGCTATAAGTTTGGAAGAATGTGTTTTGAAAATCTGAAAAAATAAACAATAACCAAGTGCTGTTTATTAATTACTTGCAGCATTTATAAAACACCATAAAGCGCCATTTACAGTAGGAAATAATTTATTGTTATGACTACTCTTCTGAATGACAGATTGTTTCTCTAATAAGATATTTTACGACCTGAAGCTGCAGCAAACAGTTGTAACCCTCTCCTCAGGTTGGGAGGGAGAAGAGCGGACACTCAGCAGATGCCCTCCCCCTTCCGCACACACCATTAATACGAGACTAAACAACTCAACTTCTTTTCTCGAAATCACTCGCGATAAGAATTAATGATGTTAAGAAAAGATACATAACATAATTTCTCTCAACGAACTTAACACAGAAAAATTAGAAACTAAGAATTTGAATGAAATGGAAAAAGCGTAGTTGAGCTGCTAATCGTGACCTAGTGCTTCATTTCTTGACTTTCATGACCTTTTTGCCATTTCTTGACTTTTCCGTGACTTTCGTGACCTTTGCGTGATGGTAGAAACCCTGTTTAAGGTAGGGTTGGATTTGCTCATTGCCTGGTGTGTTCCACAGAATTTTCGGTTAAACACGGTGGAGAGGATGACTGCTGATGACATGTGGCTTGCACGAACAGGGTTCACATTAGACTGCAGGATTGCACAAAGCCACATTAAATCCCACTCAAAAAAATAACTTTTGCAGGCTTTTCCCACATATCAAATATCTCCTGGAAATGCCATGATCTCCTTACCCCATTTTTGTTTTTATTGCCATCGTAACCGCTCCGCAGGTGTTGTGGCTACCGAACTGAAGGTCACGACCCCATGTTCTCCTTCTTATATGCGCACTGTAGCGGCATTGACCGTACGCACCTGCCAACCTGCTTTCCAGAAAAAAAACCTGCTTGTTATTGCTTATTGGGAATGACAAAGCAAAAATGTAGTTGGCTCAGTAAGCACTTTCCATGTCGAGTCATTCAAATACAAATTCCGGCTTTGTGTGCCGATATTCTTACTTTGATCCACACGCTTGATCTCTAGTCCCAAGATGCAAAGCAACTGATTGTTTGATAGATACATTGTTTAATGCCTGTGTCGCTGAACACATGAAATGGAAAAGTTTTTAATAAGGAAGAGAAAAGTCAAAGATGAGTCATTGGTTATCAGTGAACAAAGTATTTCCAATATGGCAATTATTTCAGAAAGTAAAAAGAAAAAAACTGATGAATATCAAGAAAAATGGCAGAAGTTATATGGCTGGTTAGAAATAGAAAAAAGAAATGATGTGATACACATGTTCTGCAAATTTTTTAGGAAGAAGAATCCTTTTGCAACAAGTAAGAATTAATATTAATATACATAATAGTATATCCATAAATTATATAAATTCTTTTTGAAATTTTGACTTTGGCAGTTTGCTTTTACATTTAAGCTTTCCTCCAAAACGGGTTGTATAGTTATTTATGGTCATTTTTAGTCAGTATATTTATAGATTTTTCTATCCTAATGATTTTTTTCTGAAAAAATTCCTCAGATCATCATATTTTCAGAAATGTCAATTACTACAGATTCTTCGTGGTTTCTATTAATTTTTTTAAAATTTGATTTACTATGAACTACCAAGGGTGGATTAAAGGGGGTGGGGGGCAGAGGGGGCGACCCCCCCAAAAAAAGAAATTAATGTAAAAGATCCTATTTTACTTCCATAATTTGGATGTATATGTCAATTTTCTAACTAACTCCCCCCCCCCCCCCCCCCCTGACAAACTTTCAATAATCTGCCACTGCGGACTACAGAAATTTAAACATAGTTTAAAAATGCTATAAAGTGAATCAGACTATGTAATCTTTTAATGATCTTTAAAAAAAAAACCACAACACTCAATGCATAAAACTAACAATTATCGTATGCAATCGGCAACGAATTTGTATTCCGGTCGCTGAAGAGAAAATTGCTCAAGCCAAATTCTGCATAAATTTGCTTAATTAAATCAGTAATATGATCGTAACTATGCATGCCTTTAAACCTCTAACATGCTATTGCTACAGAAACCCAATTCAAATATTTTGTTATCCAATGTGCTGTCATATCTAAAATGCTTCTCTTCTTTCCCAACCAGATATTAGTTGTTGTGAACACAAAATCAACATCCATTAGGTCAGATTTAATTGCAGACATTTGTTTTTCATAATACATGTTTATATGACGGCTCATAACATTCAAGCCCTTATCAGATATCTGTAACTGGCGAATATCTTCAAAAAATATGGGTTCTCTATAGCTCTCAATGGTAGAGCTGAAGCAAACCGCATGTATTCGGTACTAAGATACGGATAATCACTCAGACTCGAAGTAACGAATTGTTACTTTTCGGCTGATATCGTTACTACTTGATCCGAAGATGTTTCGGATCGAGCAGCTTCGAACTTCGAATACAGACTGCCAGGCGAGGCGAACTAGAGGGGAAACGGGTTCCAGTAATCGAGTACTAATATCTTCTGTTATTTGTTACTGGGGTTACTGGATATCGGATCGCGGTTTCAAGGGGGAAATGACTTTCGAGTTTGCATTTCGGATCGACCAGGTTCGAACTTCGAATACAAGACTGCGGGAGGGAGGAAAATGAATTTCGGGATTTGAGTAATAGTATGTTCCTTTCTGTTACTAGATACCGGAAGTATTATGGATTCTCGCTGTTGGGAGGGAAAAATCAGTTTGAAATTTGAGTAGTAGTATGTTCTGGTTGCAATTCGTTTGTGCCGCGCCGAATGGTCTCGTTTTGATGAGGTTTGGAAGAATCCGTATGTTTCGTTACAGTTATGGAGATGGAATAGTATCTGCTGCTCTATTGATATGGGTCGTACAATGGGGGGATACGATCCGGTGTATAGTATGTTATTATGCGCAGTTGAACTCTTTTTTTGCGGGGGGGGGGGGAAGGGGGTGTTCTTATAATTGTAGAGGAGCAATACATATAAGAGAAGCATGTTAGTAAGGGGTGCTAATTTCGGGCTTTCTAACATTTTAGTACTAAATAGTGGTGCAATCAGAATTCTTTCTTTCAGGGTGGTTCCGAAGCAGGATTGCGAACTTAACTTTTTCTTTTTTTTTTTTTTTTTTTTTTTTTTTAGCTAGAATCGAAATGAGTAATAAATAACAAATTATTTAAATACACCTTTTAAAAAAATATTTTTATAAAGTAAACGAATTCACACATTTTTATTATTTAAAATATTATTTGGAACTAAAAAAAATATTTAGCATGGAAACCTAAACACATTTTTTAAGTAATTGTTTAAAAAATATATAAAAAATTGGGAGCGACCCGGGATTTCTATGCCCACTCCTGCGTAAGCCACTGGTATTAAAATATTTCAATAAAGTTCAGTATGTTTCTAAAATGTCGGTGTTTAGGGGGCCATCTGCCCTATTTTATGGTACATTTTATTCCATGAACTCATGGAATACGCATAATCCGGTGCAACCATTCTTTCTGTATGAAAGGAGTGATAATTTTTGTTTAAAGAATGCTCTCATATATGCACCCACAGAAGGAGCTAACCCCTTTCATCTCAAAAGTGCAGAAATAGAACTGGAAATATCTTAAAAATAGATAATTCTCACTGAATTAAACAATTTTAAATTAAAATATGGTAATTTTTAATTTACTTCGAAAAACGATCCAGCAAAAGAAGTTTTTGATATGAAATAAGAACTCACAAATAATAAAGATATTATGCTTGTAGAAACGCAAAGTAGTTGATATCATACTGAGATCCCCTGCCCTGTGAATTTTATATATGTGGCCCAATCCCTGGATCTCAGTATTCGAGAACACGCAACCCAGAAAAAACACGAGTCACAAGCTTTCCTTTACACTTTTTATGATAAGAATGAACAGGTTAAACCAGCGTTCAGAATTAAAAAAAAGGGCGGGGTTGAGAAAAGAAAAGAATGGCATATGTCTTTGGAAGATTTCTATGTGTACTCAGTAATTCGGATAATTTAGCATTGTATAAAACCATAAATGTGTATAAAAACAATCTGTAAATCAGAGAAAATAAGCTCTAAATACAACTTTGTACAACTTCGCTAAAAAAAATTCTTTTTGGTTAGGTTTTGCTATGGGTTTATGTATGGGCGGCATATACCCATAACAACACTGTCCCGGATGTGCTGTTATGGGGCACTATATAACACCCTATTACCGATTCTATTAGTAGTAACGAAAGTAACGAGTAACGAATACTTAGTAACGAATAGCGAACATCTAAGTAACAAATACATACGGATACTCATTTTGTCGTTACTTTTACAGCACTACTCAATGGGATCATAGTGTCAATAAAAAACCAATAATATTTTGGGCGAATTCCTCGTGTAAATGACTTTGCCTCTTCGACTTTCTTGAAACCACTTTTCGATTGCTTATCAGAATTTAATTCACCTTTTTTATCTTCTTTCTTCCTTTTTATGTCTGCTTCATATTCATTTACACAATCTTGTCCATGTTTCCATTTGAGGTGCCTCAAAAAATTTGATGTACAGTTATTAAATCCCCTGACCTTTAGTAGCCGTAGGAGAGCATTTAGAACACAGAGCCGTGATTTTATGCGCTTTTGATTCTTCTGGTAAATATTTTTTTTAATGTACCATGAAGTAGAGCAAGACACAGTAGGGGAGATATCGGGGTTCTTGAGCCCGAACTCTGAGACGGAAAAACTTGATCATTACACAAACGAATTATGACATGTACAGCGGCTGACTTGAAATAGCTTCTAAGTATATGACATAATCCCATGCGTAATCTGCCACCCGGATTATATAGAGAGCCATTCTATCACACCACAAGTCCATGTTTGATTCCTGGTACGAGCTTGGGTGCAATTTTGTCCGTCTCTTCGAGTGGCGGCTCGTACCTAGTGCTAGTACTCGTACCTAAGTACAGCCGGGCTGCACTTGAAATTATCAGCACATACTTTAAAATAATTTATTCTGCTAATTTTCCTAAATTCAGATTAGAATTATGGAATTCCTACGGTAAATTAAAAAAATCTCAAAAAACGTATTGTGGCCGGATCACTTATTCAGAAAAAAAAAGCACTTTAATCTTCCCGCAATTCAATTGGGAAAATCTTTGGTTCAGCCCAGAGCGCTGATAAGAAAATTGGCAGCACCGTTGCCATGACAATGATTACGTAAGCAGTCCCTCCGGCATAGGCTATAATGGGGGTACGCAGCTAAGACTCAGCCCATGAAAGATTTTGAAACGTCGGCAGCACTTGTGAATTCGACTCACTGATTGGCTTGAAAAGTGAGGGAGGGGGTAAGGAGAATATATGTTCGACAAACTCTCGACTTTATATTGCTGAATTTATCAAGAAGGTAAGCCTGAATAGACACTTATGAATGGACAATTACCCATCAAAGCAGTATTGTTTTTAAGTAAGCAAGAACTGGCATTTAGAGGACATGGCGAGCGAGAAAATTCTTTAAACATGGAAAATTTTAAAGAGCTTTTAAAATTATTGATATCTGAATTAAAACAACGCCTTTCTATGAGGGCATCACTGACCGATTCGCAAGTTTAAAAGAAAGGAGGATTGATTTGACTTATAAAAAATAAGTAACTTTTCTTTTTTTTTTTTTTTTCTTCTCAAGTTATCGTTACAAAAGAAAATTCTAAGGAAACTTTGAATCAGACACGGATTAATACAATTTTGAGGATAAGAGCGGCTGGTTGAAATTTATGTCCATTTTATGGAAGTAAAATAGGATCTCTTACATTTTTTATGTAATTTCTTTTTTTCTTTTTTTTCCCCCTCGGTGAGGGCTTAATCCACCAGCTTTCGAATTCAATAACAACAATATTTTCCATTCCTGTCCGGAGGAAGGTGGGTGGGGCTGGCTCATATGCTTCCGGCTGCATTAACAGTTTTGACCACAGGCCGCTACTGGTCTCTTCGTAAAGGCAACGCTGATCTACCTATAAGTTGCCTCTATAATAAAGAGACTAGTAATTCCACCCTTGGAGTGACCATTGCCTATAAATGGCAGTATATATATATATATCACAATCCTCTTCTTCAGAGCTCTGCCTATAGGTAATCGCAGTCTATGGATAGCACTGGACTAATTAATGATCTTAGGTTTGATTTGCGTATTTAGTTTGTACTAACGTCATAAATTAGTTCGGAACTTAAATAAAATTATTGTATTACTTTGAATGTGCATATGCAAAGCTGTGTAAATCTGTTTTTTGTTTAACCCTTAGATAATAGTGATGCATATATGCATCGTATTTTTCAGTGCAAAATTAGAGTAGAAGCTAAATTTCTTACGTAAGTTTCACACACAAAATATAGTTCAATAATAAATGATTCATATCTTGAATAATAAAAGTTTAGCACTCTTCTTTCAAACTGAGTGTTTAAAAAAAAAAAAAAAAAAAAAAAAAAACATGCAGAACTGATACTCGTAAAACTGATAAAAGTAATTTAACTTACATTTGTGACTATCGAGCAAACGTCTTTAAAATTTATGAATTTAAGGGTTAAATACATGCAAGTATGCAGTGTGTAACTGATTCTATTCCTAGCTCGAATTCCATGCATTTGTCTTTATTATCGACAATAAATCCTTGACAGGTTAGGTTTACAGAGCTCTGTTAAATCATATAGGTTATCCATCAGTTAATTTTAGACAATAACCTATTAAATAATGAGTGAGTTAAGCATGCATAAAAGAGCAAGACGAAGGGGGAATGGTGTTAATTGTTAAAATAAACAGTTGACGATTAAGTTAGTTGTAAGTAACAACTAAAATAATTGCAATTAAATTAATTGTAAACCACAAATAATATATTTAACTGCGATTAAATTAATTGTAAACCACAATTAATGGATCCGATTGCAATTAAATTCAATTGTAGTTAATTTTGAGAAGAATTCTTTTTCCCTGTGTATCACCATTTCTCATTATTATTTTTTATTTTTTTATAATAGTAATGTATAGAAATAAAAACAAAATTAAATAGTAATATAGAAAATAGATGGAGTATTTTCACAAGAATAAAAACAAATAAATGGAAATTTAACTTTATTTTCAACCAAAGTAAGTTGAAAAATAAACTGATTAAGATTTTTTTAGCTGGTTCAAAGTAGCTTTTTTGGCTTTTACTAATAGTTCATCAGAAAAATTATTTTCAAGCTTTAGTTTTCAACACTAACAATTTTTCTAATGATGAATCACTGAGGGAGGAACGAAATGAAGTTCTGTTTCCTCTCCCTCTCTTTTTTAAACTATCGTGAAAAGATTTCCTTACAAACGCTTTGACCTCACTCATACAACAGCATTGTGATGTTAGCTGTCAAAATGATTACCTTAATAAATTATTTTGAAATAGATTTATTAATTTATAATTTTTTTGGCACAATTCAATACAATTCGATATATTGAATAAAAATTGAAAAAAAAAATAAACTGGAGATTTTTATCTTCTGGCAAAAGACCGGAACATAGCTTAAAAAAAAGAAGTTTTCTGTCAAAACCAGAAGAGTTGGCAGGTATGCCAATATTAACGAAACTAAGCAAAGTCTTCCAGAGTGATACTGCTGATTTGTCAATCATGAAACCATGCATTGATACTGCCATCATACAGCTAGATGCTCTGAAGTGTAACAATGAGGAGGTAGAAAAATACTTCTTTCAAAATTTAATAAACTGCGACAAAATAAATGAAATGTCTTCAAACATAGTAGTACATTTACCATTGAAGGCAATGATGCTGAATTAATAGATATGACAATATGTGGACCTATATCTTATTATTCTGTTTTGAAAGAAAGAATGATAGATACTGGGTCTAATGAAAATCTATCCAAAATTAAAGTTATAATAGATGGCTTAAACAGCAGATTTCCAGAAGATTTATTAAACAAAATTAGCTGTTTTTAGAATATGATCCTTTATTTTTAAGATCTTTAGATATTTCAGAATGTAAAAAACGTGTGCAAAATTTAGAAATTCATTTTAATACTTACTTACTTTAATACTTTACATATAGAACTCCCTTTTTTCAATCTGATGAATTATTAAAAGAGTATGATGATGTTTGTTTTATTAACAAATAACTATAAATCTCAAAAATTTAACAATGTTGCCAATGTGTTTCTAAATTCTTACTTAGAATTGTATCCCAATACTGTTACAATTTATGAGATCTATTTAGTTATTCCAATAAGCTCTGCTTCTGATGAACGGTCTTTCAGCACTCAGAGCAGAATAAAAAATAAGTTTCGTAATAGGTTGAATGCTAAAAATTTGAGTAATCTTATACGCATCTCTGATGAAAATATAGATGTTGAGTTGTTCGATTTTGATGAAGCAGCAAATATATTCAATGAGGTAAAGAATCGGAGATATTAAATTGTATTGTTATCAAAATCATTTGTATATTATATTAGTAATTTTGATATGTATAATCTTATTTGCATTGTATTTTTGTTTGTTAATTTTGCTTATAAAATGTGAAAGAAAAAAATAAACTTTGGTAAATAAACAAAGTCCTCAAGTTCTCACTCAGATTTCTAAAATCCCACTTAGTTTTGAAGCTAGAGTGGGAGAATCTCACCCATTTTTTTTTTTTCCTAGTGTGAACCCTGACAAAGCATGTAGAACTCCTGAAAGCTCAATCTAAAACAGCATTCTGTGGAATCATTTTTTGTGAAATGTGACGATGAGCAGAGCATTATAAAACCAGAAGCCCTTTTTGTACGATTTTTGATTGAACATAACATTCAGATTTCTACCGCCGATCATGCTGCCCTGCATTTTGCTAAAATGTTTCTAGACTCAGACAAAGCAAAAAAATTTAGTTGTGGCCCAGGGCCGTAAGCAGGATGAAATGTTAGGTAGGGCTTTGAATCTAGTTTGGGGGCAGAACAAATATAAATATTAGTACGCGGAAGGAGGGGGGGGGGGTTTCAATTTGCACATTTTTTTTTTCTAGAGTATTTGCTTCAAAAAACACCGTGTTTTTAAAATATTTAACATTCATTATGTTAATAATTTTTTCATTGAGATTCCATTAAAAATATTCAAATGATATTTTGAGAGAATGCAGTATTGGATATCGGTTAGAGTAATTTTTTGTACAACAATAATTCACAAAACGTAGTTACTAGTTAATTGTGCCTTTTGCAATCCATTAAATGCTATCCAATAATAATAATAAGAATAAACTCTGTAAAAATAAAAAAATGCTAACAATTAAACTTTGGAATAATAATTTACTGAAAAGTGCATTTATTCTTCATTTTAAATATATAATTGTAAGGATAAAATTGTAAGGAACTTAAAAGGAAGGCGGCAGTTTCGTGTACTCTGAAAAATCCGAAATCCGATGCTACATGCAGCCAAGAGCAGCAAAATAATTGACCGTATGTATAGAAATCTGGCCATTGTGATGAGAAATTCTCCCAAAACAATGGGTATTTTTTATGATGTAAAATTTAGTGATTGTTAAAAATCAGTCATTTCTAGAATTTCGTATTTATCTGTAAATTTACAAAAAATTTTGAAAATCTTAGGGGGGCTGAAAGCCGGCTAGGTAGGGCTCAGCCCCCGTAGCCCCCCCCCCTCTGGTTACGGCCCTGTTGTGGCCACACCAAGGCAAATGCTATTGCTGTCTCAATGGCAGATATGACCAAAGAGAAGATCGTGAGGAAAACTCCGTAACGATCCGTTTTCCCTCTCAACGGATGCAGGGATGTTAACTTCAACACTCGATTTGGGAGCACCCCGGGAGCAGAAAAAATTTCATTTGGGAGCACCTCGGGAGCAGAAAAATTCCATTTGGTAGCACCTCGGGAGCACAAAAAAATAGTTTCCGAGAGGAAAACTAAGATTCGAGATCAGAATTAACATGATTTTGGAGCATAAAATTGAAGATTTAGGAACACAATAAATGCATACAAGAAAAGCAAAGTTTGCGAGCAAACACCATTTGCTAAAAGCAAAACACTATTTGAAAGCACTTTAGGAAAGCTCTGGAAAAAAAAGGGTGTATACAGGCTATGCTATCAGCAACTTGGTAAAAACAATACATATCAGGAGTCAGCAACCTTTCTGTGGTTAAGTCATTTTTTTCCTACTCAAGAACCATGAGTATGATTTGTATGCGGCTTGCGAGCCACAGGTTGCCAATCCCTGTCCCTTTTTTTTTCTTTTTCAGAATCATTTAGGGAATCTTCCTCTCGAAAAAGAGAGCACAAATAAAATGAAAACTAAATTTTAAAACAAAAGCTTCTATCTCATTCTTTGGTTCTATTACAAATCACAAGTAGTACTAAATGGAGATTTTTGAAAACCTAAATATTATACCTCTTATACAACAACACGTAATTGGTAAGCAGTATCGAAAACAAAATAAATTTGATGGTTAGAATAATTAAATGTGTGTACTTTTAATAGCATATGCTTTTGTATCAGTAATTTAACCTCATCTAATATTTACATATTCATCTATAATACTTGAACACAATATACAAAGCAAATGTAAACAAAAAATATTTAATGACTGTTGAGAGAAATTAAGAATTATGGGAAGTTAAAAATTAAGATTATAAGAAATTAATGAGATTACAAATTAAGTATCATAAGTTATCTAGTTTTCTATTTATTCTTTTTTTTATTTTTATTAATTTCTTCTTGAGGTTTTTCATTTTCTTCTAATAGTTTTAATGTTTTTGCAAGTCTATCCTTCCCTTCCTTTAATAGAATCTGTCCACTTTCGATAACAGCCAGTGGCGGCTCGTGACCTGCTTCAGTGGTGGGGCCCGAAAAAAATAGTGCCAGTTCAAATCGGGAAAATACATATACATAGAGCTGTGGCGGATCGTTACCCATTTCAGAGGAGGGGGCTTTTTTTTTTTTTTTAAGCTCGAAAAGGTAAAACATATGAATCGCTTTTGTAAACAGTGTGAATACATAAAAACTTTTCGAATAACAAGTTATGAAAGGCGTATTGATTTCTCCTTTAAGTTTTCATTTAAAGACAGCAGATTTATTTTGCACTAAAAAAACATTTTCCTCCATTTTTCTTTCTCAAAAAGGTACAATATCAATTAAAAAAAAAAAAAAAAAAAAAAAAAAACAATGCATGTGTACATGTTGAAAAACGAATTGGTCCATAATGTTTCATCTCCAATCGAATGTTTCAGGTCCATAATGTTTCATCCAAATCGTGCCCCTTCATAAACAAAAAAAGGTGCCCGTTGCGATGATTACCGTAATTTATGGAAGAAAGCCGCACCCACGAAAATGAGCTTAGTTAGCTAGAAAATCGTTCAAAAACGCCGCAGCCGCGATCGTTGGTGTGTGTGTGTGGTGGGGGGGGGGGGGGGGTGATCGTAGTCAGAAGTCAATGCCAGATAAAATTCAATGTTTTCTAAAATGATTTCTTAACAAAAAATAAATAAAAAAATATGTTGCATTACTTATTAGACCTAATTTATTAAAAAAGCTATTAAGTTGATCGGATATATTTCGGTAGAAATTGGATAAACGGTAAAAAAAATCTCCTTTTTTCTCCCCTTCCCATAGAATGTTTTAAAGTATTTGCCACTATTTTACGAAGCTTACGATTTCTATTTTCAAATAATCAGATATCAATGTTTATATTCACAAAGGTGAATTTATAGAAATAAAAAAATAACTTCTAAAAACCTTCTTGCATCCGCACAAAGTTCGGACAGACTACCAGGCGCCATTAAAATGAAAACAGCAATCGATGTGTGAGAAGAGTCTCCAGTTAAAAGTAAACATTCCCCCCCCCCCCCGCGGATGGCCAGCTGTTGATTACGTAATGAGCTTGCTTCAGCAAATTGTTGTTTTAAACTGAATGTTGTGTAACAACTCTTGATGGTATTTATTTATTATTTTTTATATTTATAACATTGGGATTTATTTTAAAAGCATTCAGCATTTCTTGAGCATACCAATTAGTTGGCAGTGTTTATTCCATAGAGTGCACAGGGCGCAAAGCCGCACGGCGAAAAAAAAAAAATCTTTCAGATTAACTTTATTTATTTTTTTTTGGGGGGGGGGGGGGGGGAGGGGGGAAGGGTTAAACTCGCACCGTGCGCAACATTGACTAATTTTGGCTGAAATTCAGTATTTTAAGAACAATAGAGGTTCATGTGAAAAACGGGTGCATTTAATAGAGGGTAGTGCACTTTTGCGGTATTTTACAGAACTTTAACCCTTCAAAATATATATTCAAAACTTCATTAAAATTTAATTATAGTTCTAAAATGTAGATGTAAAAGATTTACTTCTATTTTTTTTTCTTTTTACTTAATTGAGGAGACATCGGTTGGATGTATGAAGCCATCCACTTCAGAGCACGGGACATGGACCCATCTTAGGGTTCTCCGACTTTCTCCAAAACTGGATCAAACCTCTTTTCTATGGGGGTAGGTTCGCATTCTGATTCGCTACGCTGTGATCTGTGCACGCTAAAGAGTACGTGTCGGTGGTGGCGCCATCTTTTGAGAAAATTATCACGAAACGAATTTTTCGATTTTTCGTTGAAGATCGGCTTAAAAAAATTAAAAATATTGTAAACGCCGCACCGTAGAACGCCGCACTTACTATTTTTTAACTTTTAAACTCATAAACGCCGCGGCGTTTCTTCCATAAATTACGGTACTTGTTTGCCTATCTGGCCGGCCCTGATTGAGGTGACTAACAAAGCCCAACTGGTCCGATCCAGGGCGGGTAGAATGGCTTCGGAATGCAGCTTTCGTACGCAGTTTGAATCTTGCTTTACTGCTAACTAGCTTTCCATACACGCTTTAAAAGATAAATGAGCGTGGCAAAAATTTAACAAAGAGTCAAAATGACGTATTCAGCACTGACCGGCGCAACCGGAGATTTCAAGGTGTAAGTTCTATAATGAAAAAACAACTCAAAATTAAAGTTGTGGGATGCCCTTGTCAATTGGTACACCTAGCAGCCCAGAAAACTAGAAATACCATTCTGTTGAAGTAGAAACTTTACTGATACAGATTTATTATTATCTGGAAAAACAGCAGTAAAAGAAAGGCTGAATTTAAGGAATACCAAGATTTGTGTGCAGAAAAAGCTCACAAAATTTTAAAACACATGAATACACGCTGGCTTTCGCTTGAAAATTCCCTAAAAAGAGTTATTCAAAAGTGGGAACCTTTACTTATTCTTTGACAGTGATGATGAAGACTACAGGAAAAATGATCAGTTTGTGAAAATTAAACTGATGCTGCAATCTCCCAAAACCAAATTATATTGCTTATTTCTTTCTGCTATTATTCCCACATTTGTCAACGTTGCTCTGGAAAATGAGAAGCCATGCATCCATATTCTAAATGCAGAACTGTACAATTTGTACTCTGAACTTTTAGTTCCATTTGTCTCCCCAACTGCAATTTCAAAAACTGAGTCTTTTTTTTTTAAAGAAAAATCTACACTAAAAACAAAGGATTGGAGCTTCAACAAGAGCCTATTTGAAGAATTCTGATTTATCATCAGTTGATATTGAGGAGTTTTTCCCATGCTGCGAGAAATTTCTTTAGTGTAGCGTGTGAATACATTGTAAGGACGTTTCCATTGCAAAATGAATTTAAGCATGCAGCAGTTGCAAACATTCACAATCGGAAGACTGCAAGCTATGAATCAGTCACCTATTTTGTTGAGCTATTCAATTGGGCAGAAAATTCTGATGAAATAGAGCTGGAATTTGCTCTGTACCAGAGTGATATTTTTCCAGCAGACATCACTGATTGTGAAAGAGTAGATTTAGCATGGCACAAAATCAGTGAAATTAAAACTAATATTGGCACCAAGAAGTATGCATTATTACCCAAGTTAATGCTTTCAATTCTAGTTGTTCCTCACAGCAATGCTACAACTGAAAGGGTTTTCAGCATAATTTGAAAGAATCAGACTGAGAGCCGATCTAATATTAGTACAAAAACATTCGAATCTCCGACAAAGAATGTCCTTCGAATGTACGACAAAGAACGTTTGATTTCCAAATTAAACATGGACTGCTGCTATATTAAAAACTTTAGTTCTGATGAACTTGTTGTTGTTGTTCTTGCTTATCCTCTTTAAAGATCTGACATAAGTCAGATCAACTCCAATAGATTGTTGACCGACAGAAAATCAATAACTAAAAGGGGAGCAGATGTTAAGTCCGACACAACTCAGTATGTGCTCTGGAGAGGCTGAATGATCACAGCATTTCTTGCAAGTGGGGTGGAATTTCTTGCCATGTTCATACGAAAGACACTTAAGGTGGCCACTTTTAAGTCTAGCAAGTGCAGTCTGGGAGCCACGATCACATTTAAATTCCAGAAGAGAGCCAGGGGATGTTCCGGTGTACCATTGGTGCGCAGGTGGAATGCGCCAAATTGAATTTAATTTAGATTTTTCATTTGAGTACCGTTCTTGGTGAGTAAGAGAAACACCAGTGGTCATTTCGTCCTTACTGCCTTCTTTGGCCAATCTATCTGCAACTAGAGGTCAGCACCGCCGAGCATTTGTGTTGGGAAGTAGGCATACTACCCTTCTAAAACTGACTAATACTTAAGCAGAGTGTGCTGGCAAAATTTGAAAAAAGACAAAGTTTTAAAATCAAATTAAATTTATTTAACTTCTAACACATATTAATTAAGTTGAACTTAAAAAAGAATTAATTAGCTCCAGTACTAAAACTATCGGATCCAGTACTAAATGTACACGAAAAATCATTGTAACAATACGGGATCATGTCGAGCCGCTGAAAAAAAATACCTGCCAAGCGCCGCACGACCGGTAAATGCATACCTCGTTCACCATTGAAATACACCGCCTCTTATACAACATTGTGGAGGGATACCCAGCCGAATAACTTCTGACATGACGTCACAACCCGGCGCGGCACGGAGAGAAAGATGCAATTGCGAGCTGCCGAAGGTTTACGTAACATAGCTGCGGGCGAGCGAGCGGGAAGACGAAACATCGCGCTAGTGGTTTCGTTATCGCTTAAGTGGCGGAGAAATAAGCAACTAGGCTAACAATTTGTACCACGCCGCCACCGCCGAGGTCTAGGCCGGCGCGCCGACAAAGAACGTCGATTGTATGCCGCAGCGTACAATGAGCTTCAAAACTTTAAAAATAATTGTACCTAAACTTTCAACTGCTTATTTTTTTCTGGATTCTTCTTAACCTTTTAATGGCTAATGTTTCCAATTGAGAACATCAAATTAAAAAAAATTTGAAAAATTAAATTTTATCAATATTGACTTGAAAAAAAAGCAGATAAAGTTAAAAGATGACTTGATTGTTTGAAACGCAAGTTGCATTTATATCAGTAGTGGGAAACTGGAAAAAAAATCATAAAAATATACATTTTCATAATTTTTTACAGAGCAATCTTCATCCCCCCCCCTTCAAACTTAATTTATATCTTTATTTAAATTTAAATCTTTCACTAATTCTTAATATTTCACTTATTATTTAAGTCATTGGTCCACAACACCCGGTCCTCGGATCAAATAGTACCGTGCTGCCAAGGAACATTAAATTCTTTGGATTTTATTTACTTTGGTGTATTTCTCTCAGGTTTTTGCGTGTTTGTGTTGATTTATACCTTTGTAACAGAAGAAATAGTGTAAATCATTTTATATTTCTCTTTCTTTGTTGTTGTTTATTAAAGGTTTCAAGATCACCAATTAAAATTGCAGTCATAAAATAGAGAATATACGTTCTTTCTTTAAAACTATTCCAGACAACAACTCTGCCGTTTGAAATGCTGCATCACTTTACATTCATTTTTTTTTTTTTTTTTGTGTGTAACTGTATTTTATTTTGGAGGCATGTTTAGATACAATTAAATTAAAGTTATTAAATCAAACCAATCTAAATTAGAAACATTCAACGCCCTCGCCCTCTCACCCTCAGCGGGCTGCAGTAAAATT
>JAWZYV010012961.1:0-142190 GCA_038373885.1 Cheiracanthium punctorium
AAAGTTTGAGGAATAAGATAAAAACTATACTTACCTTAAAAAGGAAAAAAACGGTAAAAAAAAAACAGCGTAAATATTTTCTTAATTTTTCTCCTGAAACAATGAAGCGAAAAGTGTACAAAATGTTCTAAATTGACTAATACTGCAATCTAGGCACGATTTATGCATTTAGTTAAGAGCCTCATATACTTTCTACATGAATGAATGATATTGAAATCACCGAAAGAAAAAAATACTAAATTCATTTGTTTTCTCTCTAAATATTGCTATTTAAAGTAGGAGCCTCAGGTTCAGGGTGACGAGAGGGATAAATTAAATTGAAATTTCAGCGTAGAGGGGAAAATGCGTGGCAAAGTAAAATATGTGGGGCGAGTTCGCCGACCGGCGCCCCGTGTATTTGGGAAATTTTTTTAAGCTTGAAATTAAGCTTGCTATGTCAAGCTTGATTCAAGCTTGAAATATCAAGCTTAATGCAAGCTGGGCAAGTGTAAACTAGAACACTTGATTCAAGCTTGCATTAAGCTTACACGCTTGAAATTTTCAAGCTTAATTCAAGTTTATTGACTTGATAAATCAAGCTTGCTGCAAGTTTGATGCAAGTTTGCTGTGCTGTCTGGGTTAAAGCGGAGAAATTAAAAGAAATTCCATTTTATTGATAGCACAATAAGATGCACTTTAATAAATGTATTAATTTATTAAAGATTTTTCAGTACCAAGAAGATGAAATTTTAAAGTAAAATAAAAAGTATTTTTTTTAATCTGCTAAAGACTCTATTATTAACCATACCTGAAAGTTCGGTGACTTACTGCAGAGATTCACCAATTTATAAAAGCTTCTCATCGGTGGACGAAACCAATGGCTATTTTATACTCATTTTATTTAAGCACGAAATAAAATACAAATAATTATGAAATCTTCATTTTTTTGTATTTTATTAAAACATTACAATTTTGTTGTTGTATTTAAACCAATTACTTCCGCTTAAAGCGGAGACCCGGTTAAACTGAGGCCGGTTAATAGGCTGCATTTAGTATTTTTAAATTTGATTTTAAATTATAATTTAAAAGATGACGATTACATATGTATGTTTGTCAAAATCTGTTATTATAAATATGTTTGTAAAAATTTCAACATATTTTTCATCGAGATTTAATAATTATTCATTCTATATATATTAACACCAGTTACAATAATGGAACGTTTCATTAAAATATGAGGCATAGACAGAATTTTTCTTATGTTATGGACAATTAATAAAAAATACTTTTTGAGAAAATACGGTTTAAAGCTACCGTACTGTTTTGAAACCTATGTTTAAGTAATCTATTTATAAACAAGCTTAATTTGTAGTTTCTTCTCTACTTAATAACAACTCATTTATTTACAGTTCAGTTTGTCGGGCTTGTATTTCTGAGGCTCGCTGAGTTGCACAGACTAATTAAACAGACAAATCTGCCTTTTCTTTAAAATATTTAATTAGAGGATTTTATAAGAAAAATGATGTGTCATGTATACATTAAAGAATGAATTAATAGCTTGAAGAAATTAGAATATATGTTACTTTTAAAATAAGCATTAATAATTTTTATGAATTTTACTTCTAAATTAATTTTATGTGTCTTAATATTAACTGATTATGCAGATATTGGTAACATTTTCATAGCTACCAACTCTTCTGCTTTCATAACACATTCTCGATTTAGGAAGCTTAACTAAATCTTTGACTTCATTACTAAGAGCTTCCCATAGAACGTCATCGCCTTATTTTACTTTCACAAAGTAAAACTATTTCAAATTTGCGGTGAATTGTCTCACTCATAAAATATTTTAATAATTTAAGATAGAAAAATTAATTTTACGACAAATGGTAATTTTTAACCATCACTAATTATGTAATATGATACACAATTAGATCATAATGAATTATTTTGAATCAGATTGATATTTTAATTTGTATCTTTAACTTCACACGTTATCTAATATTTGTAGCATTCACCAGAAATTTTAAATAGTCTTACTTTTTCAAACAAACTGTGATGACCTCATGTTAGTTCTACTGATGACGTCAAGGCTTCCGCTGTAAGACTCTTTTATACCTAGAAGGTGTTGGCTTTTATGGGTAGTATTCAAACTGCTAATTGGCTTTACAGCTTGAGCTTAAAATAATTCCGCAATTTTATTGTGAAATAAAACTGTTTAAAAAATTGTTGTAGAAAATCTTGCGATAAAATCCAAAGAGTTGGGAGCTATGCCATTGGTAACAATGACAATATTTATAGAGGTATAAAAAAAAGGACATCATTAAATAAATGTTTATTGAATGCATTTCTGATCAGAAGAAATTAAAAATCAGTTAATAGCAAGCAATAACCGATGAAATACATTAAATCATTTAAGCAAACCGCAGCGTGGAATATAAAGAAAAAAAATGAGCGTTTTCGATTATAATTTAAATAATTGCAAGAAAATTTAAATAATTGGTGTCAAATAGCACAGAAATAATTGAGATTTTGAATAAAATAAAAGCTGAAAATGCCCCCCCCCCTTTTTAACCCTTAATCCTTCAAGACACCAAAAGTCACCATATTTCATTCTTTTTACAAATATATAGAAATGTATATGAAAAAACGTGACACATATAATCTGATGAACACGGCGTGGAATGCAATATATAAAAGCATTCAATATACAGACTTTGTTTAAAAAAATATTATATTTCAAAAAATCTTTTATCTCTCAGAAGTCACGTAAAAGTAATTAGAAACAAATATTTACGGCTTTTTTTTCTTTTCTATGTGTTTATTATTATTTTCACATTTTTAATACAGAATTACATAAGCCATTTTATACATACATTTAATAGTACATTTATAAAGAAAAAATCATACATAATTTTCAATTTAGATTTCTTTCCGAGAAGTGCCTACTTACAGAATCCGTGTACACCTTCCACATGTAAAACGCCTTAGAACTGAAGCTTTGTTGTCATCACTATAGCGTCTTAGAACCGTCCGCCTTAGAACTGAAGCTTTGTTGTCATCACTATAGCGTCTTAGAACCGTCATCACAGTTTTATCTTCAAAAAGTAAAACTATTTAAAATTTCTGGTGAATGCTACAAATATTAGAAAATATCCTACATTAAAGATAAAAATTTAAATGCTTTCTGATACAAAATAATTCATTATGATCTATATGTATATCAAATTATACAGTCAGGGTCATAAAAAAGTTTTATGAGTGGCAAAAATCACCAGAATGGTTTTACTTTTTGATGAAAAAACTTTGATGATGTCATTTAAGAAGATCTAATGATCACGTCAAAGCTTCAGTTGTAAGGCTTTCTATACCCAGAAGGCGTTGCATTGGAGAATGTGCAGCGGAAACGAGCTAAGGTGTAACGAATGAAGAGTAATTACAGATAAAATTTTTCTCTTATCAGGTTAACCACAACCGCTCTAAACTTATATTGTATAAACCATTGATTGTACTGGAGTGTCAGCTGATGCCATTTATAATTCAGTATTTACGAAATTTGTCTATGTTTTATGAAGTATACATAATGAAAGTAATCGAAATATTGCGACGTATAAATGAAATCAAAGAAGATGTAATTTTTTAGAAATTAATGACAAGTTAAGAATTTCAACTGGAAGTACAATATATGCATATACCCCAGACAGCACATAAGCTTTAATCAAGCTTGAAATTTCTCTGAATTTGACGTATTAATACAAGCTTGACAAGTCAATTCATTTTAACCTTGCAGCAAGCTTCGAGAACTCATTTGAACGGTCAAGCTTGAATACAACTTGATTACTGCTTGATTTGGAAAGCCGCATCCACATAACCAATAATTTATCATCAGTCATAAATGTACTTAACCATACAATTAAAAAAACGATTCTATATTTCCGAATATGGAAATTCTTCAAAATAAAATACAAATATACTACGAAATTGATTTCAAAATCAGTCGTTTGTCTCAATTTTGGTCAGTATTACCCAACATGAGTGTCGCGATATTGAAAGTTTTAAAACGTGTGCTTCTTTTAAGTTTATATTATGCTTATTTCCTTATTAGTAGAGTCTATAAATCCCGCATAATATTATTTTAATTTTGATTCATCCCATGGAAAAATAAAAGAAACAGATCGGCATCAGCCATTGATCGATCTCGCGAGAAAACGGCGTGACAACCATAACAGTCACTTCAAACTTTAGTCATACCAGCGCGATGCAGATTGGGTGAATAGTTAGACACTTGCATCGCAACCCTTAGGTTCCGTGTTCGATCCCAGCCGCGCACGCTTGATGGAAGCAGATTTAAAATAACTTGAAATTTCAGCTTAGACCGGAAAATGCGTAATGAAATATGTGGGGCGAGTTCGCCGACGGGCGCCCCGTGTATTCAGGAAAATTTTATCTTGAAATTAAGCTTGCTATGTCAAGCTTAATGCAAGCTGGGCAAGTGTAAAGTTGAACACTTGATTCAAGCTTGTATTAAGCTTACGCGCTTGAAATTTTCAAGCTTAATTCAAGTTTATTGACTTGATAAATCAAGTTTGATGCAAATTTGCTGTGCTCTCTGGGATATATCTATCAGTTTTAGAAGGATAATTTGACTTTGAAATTCGGCGATCAATTTACATACCCTCCAACTACTACGGAATATAATTAACCACTTTTTGAAACAAGAATTTTAGACATAAAGTATAACAAATTTTTACGCTGAGGGTGAGGGATGGTTCTGATTTTGCAAAAATTCTTAAGGAAATATACTATGTATTAAAAGTGGTTAGTTATATTCCGTAGTAGTTGGAGGGTATGAATTTATAATATAATTAGCACACACAAAATGTTATGTAAAATTGCTTTCAGCACATCCACATAAAGACTTTTTTTTCGCAGAGATCTACACTTTTTGTAGAGTCAAATCACTGAATCTTAAAATGAGCAATATTTATCTTGACTATTTCACTCTTAGATTAAAGAGCGATTTAACTCCGAAATGGATGGAATTTTGCTCCATTTCAGATAAGGAGCATAATGCAACATTACATTGCAACATGCATTTACAATGCGAAAAATGTTTTCATTACATTTTATATATTAGCATTTTGTTTGAGGTTGAGGTTAATATTAAATTTAGTTGAGGTTAATATTAAATAAGTTATACTGTTATAAAGTGCAAGAATGGGCACTCATTAATTCTCAAAATTACAAACAGCAAGTAATGAGATACAGATTTCCTCTTGGACCAATTCAGCCATTTCTGAGATGAGGCAGTTTAATAGCACTATAGATAAATGGGAAATTCTTAAACAGTAATGTTCTCTTCACCACTCTAACTATTGCATCAAGTGAATAACCCAGATTCTTTCAAGAGCAGAATAAATCTTTATGGCTACTACAAGTATCTATAACATGTAGAAAATTTTCAGTTCATGGTTCTTAAGTTTGCAGAAATTATTATTGTTAGGTGACAGTTATTAAAATATTTCAAGCGAATGGAACACAGCCAGTTATTTTAAAATAATAAATGAAATGCATTATTCAGAAATTCGAAAACTGTTTTCAAACGTGGTTTTAAAAGCGAACTTTTGTATATTTCGAGTATTTTGTTCTACAGCAAGCCTGCACGAGGTTCTTTGCGTACAGAAGGGGTGTGCGTTGATCAGGAAACTTTTTTAAGGGGTTCTAACGTGTACTCACAATACATCTGGCGAAAACCGCCCCAAACTCCAGACCGTTAGATCGACAGCCACGCGGTATCTGCACAGTAAAAAAAATTCAGAAACGTTACATACTTACAGCGGAAAGGTTTCCGAAAGTATAGCGTAACCTACGGATGCTCTACTCGAACTCATGATTTCGGAAACATAACCCATATTTCGGGGTAAAGTATTTACGGGGGAAAGGAAATCTTTATTTGGGACTTCGCGCGCATGCGCCAAGTGCCAAGAGACAGAGGGATAACAGTGAACGCGTCTTCCCTAATAGCACAGATGGTCACAATTGGATTAGTATTGAGTAACCTTTCCGAAATACACGGAAAGGTTACTCAATATTTTACCAAAATATACAGAAACGTTACCCATCTTTTCCAGAAACCTTACCTAAAATGCAGGAAAATAGGTAAATGTGTTTCCGACATATGCAGAAACGTTTGTAAATATTAGGTTGTAACGAAAGTTTCCCGCCACCTCAAATTGCGTCAGCACACAGTTCGCGTTGGCGTATTTGCTCATATTTTGTCAAACGATTTTTGGCATTTGGAAGAAAGAGACTTACTTTATAACACTATGGTGTGAAATCTGTAAAAAATATAGTTATCATTAAGTACAAGGTGTCTCAAATGACACTATCACTCTAGAGGATTAGAACCATCATTTACTTCCAGTTGTGTTGCAAAAAGTCAGCTACAGAATATCAACGAATTTTGAGTACAGCTTTAAGTACTATTGTTGTATAATGTGACACTGTGCAGGTTTGATACCGAAAGTTCATAAACAATTATCTAAGGAGTTAGAAGTGAGTTTTTCAGGCAGATTTGGTGGAAAACTTTCGTTACAACCTGATACTTTACCCGCATGGTTCGGAAATGTTTCCGGAATTTTAAACTACAAGAGCTGCCCCATTTTTTGGGGTAACGTTTCCGAATCTTTTTTTACCGTGTGCTGCTTAAAACACACGCGCGCGCAATCTCGGAGAGAGTCCAAGTCTCCCGCTTTTTTCGGGAGATTTCCCACCACAATTTTTAGACAGTTTTACTTTGGATTAAATATTAGGACTTATTTTAACCATAAATTTGTAAGTAAAAATTAGTGGTGGGAAATCTCCTGAAAAAAGCCGGAAACTTGGCAGCTCTGATAATATATATAAACAGCTATGCTGTTAAAGTAATTATTTTTCAATCACATTATGCAAGAAGTTTCTTCAGTTGGAGTAAAATTCATAGAAATAACGAATAGCTCTCATAAATCATATTTAACATTCGGTTTACAGTGCAATCGCCGACTGTTTTCTCTTTTTTGAGTACATTGATAAGAATAAAATCAAACATAAAATAGGAAGCGATTATCCTCAATGATCTGACAGTCTGGGCTGGGATAAGGAAATTCCAACGCTTTATTGCAAGTGAACCATGAAATATAATATAAGGAGCGAAACACTGATAAAGGATTTTCTGTTCTTTCTTTCAGGCTGGAAAAGACATATTATTTCAGACATTGCGGATGCATACATCTCCGGATACTTTCAAGTGTCATGTTTAGCTCTTGTTTCGCGTTTAGGCCATTCACCCGTATTAAATCTGAAGATAAATTAAACAAATTATAAATAATGACTTCTCCAAGGATAGAATAAATTATTCGCGGAAAAATGATGAAATTTTGTAAGTTAAAAAAAGTATGGAAAATTAATTCCTTGCATGAGTATAAAATTTTATTTTATAGACAGATTTTAGATGCACAGCAGTAGGATTTAATTCTACATCTTATTCGTAAAGACTAAAACGGAATCAAATAGTACTAACATACATACATTTAGCCCCACAAGGCACCTGGTACCATATGTTGAATAACCAATTTATTTATTCCTCTACGTCTATAAAATACTAGTATAGACCTCTGTGAATTTTAAGAGTATTTATACATATACATCAACGATATAATTCAAGCTGTTACTTGTAGATGTACTTACTGTTCATGTTATTGCAGAGTCGCCAACTGTTCCGAAATATAATTAACCACTTTTTGTAAACAGTAATTTTTATTAAACGTTTTTTCGAAATTGTTAACAGCCCACACGCTTGTCCTCGAAATTTTGGGATAATTTAAGTCCAGCGTTTCTCTTTTAAAAAAGTAGTTTACTATATTTTGGAGCAGTTGGCAGCTCTTCAATTGCCAAAATGGATTGAAGTTTCAACAGTAATCTTTCGAATATGGTTTTGTTTATTTTAGAAAATTAAAAATAAATAGTTAGCAAAGAGTTTTGGCCCTGAAAAAAGTGCTTTGTGTTGGAGTTCGTCATATCAAGAAATGATTTGAATATTGACATTTCAAAATAAATACCAAAAAAAATATAGCTAAGGCCCAGTGTACCGCATACAAATTTGAAATAAAAAGTGATTTTCAAGTAAAATATTAGGTTATTATTTTTTAAACTATTTTTCCCCAAATAAAAATCACTAACATTATCACATATATATCTCAGACACAGTAAAAAAATGAGCCTTGAAGGATTAAATTTTATTGCAAACTACGTTTCCATTATTGTTTTATGCTGTATACAAAAAGATTTAGAAACGTGCACTCATCCTTTACTTTTCAATGTTTTATTTGATTTCTTTTTTAAATTTGCACAACAACACAGTGCTTCCATTGCGATGACATTGTAGGGAAGGTAGGGTTCATCATAAAGATCAAGAATCACATAGGAATGTGTGGTCAGAAACGGCGTCTTCATATAGCTGATAATAATCAGTTTGGAAGAAGTGCTGATCCAACAGCAAGCTTATCGACCAGGCTTCGAAAGTACTAACGGTTTTTGCACAGAAAGCACTTGATTGAATTTGAAAGTTTAAAAGTTCTGTTTCGTTTCATTGTGCGAGATGAAATTGTAGGAGAAGCTCAACGTTAAGGAAACTCGGTTAAGAAATTAGACGAACATTTCGAAACTTTTAAAAACGTGATTGTTTACACGAAAATGGAAAAGGCGTTTTTAATCACATAATCCTCTGTAATTCTGAAGCCTTATGATGCTTCTACCTTTCCTCAAAGTTTTTGTAACATTTATGAGATACCCTGCATATCCCTCATAACATCAAATGTGTTTAGTTGAAGCAATAAACACAGTGGAAAATTTAATTGTAAGAGCCAATCGACACGCACAGCAAATTATAAAGAATCGTAATATGAGGAAATTAAAAAATAAGGTTTCACGTACTTAGTAATATGTTAATTTTACAAGAGATATCCTGTTTTCCAACTTAAATGATTCGGAAATCATCCGAAACATCCCCTGGCACGTAATTTTACAGACTTGCCAACTGCTTCAGAATATAATGAACTATTTTTATATAGAATCATTTTTGGGTTAAATTATAGCAAATTTTCAATATTGCTCGGCCGATAAATATTTAAAAAATATATGTATTTAAAAAAAACAGAAAGTGGTTGATTATTTCCCAGACCAGTTGGCAACTCTGAATTTAAATATGATTTTAAAAGTAGATTTTTCAAGTAACAGTATAAATTCAGCACACTACTTTTCAAATCAAATTTTCTTTTAAATATCAGATTCTTAAGTTTTAAATATTTTGGAGAACTGTTAAATTAAACTGTAAAATCAAAATTGTCTGTACACGAGAACTTAGACTGTACACACATCAAAATTAAAATGTATTGTACGTTTAATAATCAACAGTGTACATTTAATACTGAATTAAGTGGCGTACATGCATGAAAAACGTATTTCGTACTTTAATGTGTATGCGTGAACTAAATGTTTGCGCACCCTTTAAAAAAATTTATCTGGTGCAAGTGAAGTTTCTATGTCGTTTTCAGCTTAAAGTGTTTTTTTTTTTATAAAAGATGGATAGTGCAATATACAATAAATCGTTTCGTATTTCTTTTGAATTTCAATGAATTTGAAATATTAATCAGTTATTCACAAATTAATATCAGAAATTCTGTTCTCAGACGAATGTTTTTTTGAGTTGATGCACTTGAAGAGCGAGACTCAAAAGTTATTTCACCAAATTTCTGTATCATAGATTCAGATTTTATTTGTTTGAAAATATGCATGGAGATAAAAAGAACGCCGCATGCGTAAATAGGGTACTGCCAACGTGTCCTAGATATAAAAAGCCTTACAACTCCTACGTCACCAAGTTCTGAAGTCATCGCTGGGTTTCCTTTTTTTTTTTTTTTTTTTTTTGTTTGTTTGTTCCATAAAATAAAACTATTAAAAATTTCTGGTAAATTTACCCATGAATAGCAATATTTTAATAATTTGATATAAAAAAAGTGTAATTTTACGACAAACGACAGTATTTAACCATAACTAATTAGATAATATGTTAAGGAAATAGATCATGATGAATAATGTTGTTTGAGAAAGGTATCTTAATTTTATTGTTTAATTTAAGATATTTTCCAATATTTGTAGCATTCACCAGAAATGTTTAATAGTTTAATTTTACAAAAACTAAACTTTTGAATGTGGGCCTAATGATGATGTCAAAGTTTGGTGAAGTAGGCGTTTTAAGTATTTCTATATTTAGGAGATGTTGGTACTACACGGACAGACACAGTTTCGAAATTTTTACTGAAAGCTTCTTAACTCATACAGACACATCTGCCAATCTAACCACAATTTGTTTAACCACTCATTATACACTACGATTTTGGAATTAATACATAGCTGTTTCAGTACAGATTGACTACACTTCTGAAAATATATTCAATGAATATACTAATTACATAAAGTGGTTAATTATATTACGAAAAGTTTGGAAACTAAAACTGCAGGTTTATCGTTCGTTTCAGTGTGCAGTGCTGTTTCTAAAGAAAGATTCAGAAACATTTGAAGTTCTTATACCTAGATGCTTGTGTTTATACATCAAAGTCATCTGATTTTTTCGAAATATGCCATTAAGAATGACATAATAATTTTAAAGCAATTCCTAAAAGGAAGTTCTGTATATGTCGAGGAAGGCTGTATGCAATTGGACAGCGGTGCATAGACATTTTTAAGTCCACTATGGGGAAAAAATTGGTTTGAAAATCTCGTGTTTTAGAACATAAGCTAGATTAACAATTACAAGACTGATTTTCAGTTATAATTTCCACTTAATAATTTTAAAACAGCGTGTAAAAATGTAGTTATTTACATATTACCATATGCAAACAATGCACGCAAATGGGGAAGCTACGGTGCATAAGGAGAGTTTCCAGTCCATTATAGGAATTTTTAAAGAACTGCTTTTGAAATTCTGTGCTTTTAAACTTAAGCGAACTTAAATATATCAAGACTACTTTTTTCGCTCACATACGTTTTGCATGCTCCTTGGATACAGGTTAGGCTGAGGCAGGTTATGTTACGCATTGTGATGAGTATGAGTTATGTCTTTTACATGTATCAATGGGTTGGTTCAGATCGAGCTAATTTTGAATTATTAACAGGAAGGACTTACGATGCTCAGGACATGATATGACAGAGGTACAGGTTCCTCCAGAGAATTGGAATAAATGTTTTCAGTTGCGTATGTATAAATACGCTAAGCAAAACCTTACTGTCCCTTTTGCAGCGCACTGCGCGAACGGATGACCGTGAAATTGGGCACAGTTAAAGTTCGTATGGAATTGTTTGTGCGAATGTTAAAATTTTTGTGTAGTATGCTAATGCACCGTAAAAAATTAGAGAAGTAATTTGGCACGCAGTATTTCGTGCCAAGTCGGCCGATGGTTCCATTGTTGCGTCAATTTTGAAATAAGAACACTTAGTTTCAGCAGTACTAGGGTTATACTTTTACAACAAATTTGCAAAAAGTGGAATTATTCCCCAGTTAGGTGATACGCCAATGACTAAAATATGCTTTTGCAATGTGCTTGGCGACTTTTTTTTAGACGGCGATAAGTGCGCGAATTGTTGTAAATTCCATGTTTAAAAGCAGTGGAAAAACCTTAAAGGAGAGAATAATATTTACTATTCGTTCCGGGCAGGTCGGAATCTAAGAGACGCTGCGCAGAAACGCGCCAATTCGACAATTTCTTCAAAACCTCCCGCCAGGCAATATGCTGAAGCAAATTTTCTCCAAAAATATTATTGAAGAAATACCTCAGCAATTAAGAGGGAGTGAAAATAATATTATTAATGAAGTGTATGGAAATATTTCCGTAAACATACTCTCAGATAACATATTGAAGTCAGTTATAATAAAACGTAAAAATGATGATTGAACTTTTATTAATGTTAATAATCGAATATCAGGCGCGGATCCAAGGTTAGGGCGGTGGGGTCGATCGCTTACTTCTGGGCGAAGTGCAAAAATCTGTTATAAGCTGCTAAATATATTATGAAAGTATAATGAAAATTATGTAGCCTTCTTCTAAGAGGTGTATTGCGGGTACTACTCCCTGTCCTTTTTAATCATCGCTCATCTATAGATTTTATCAGTAAAATAATTAATTACATTAATTGGTATAATTGATTATATTAATTAATTATAAAATGATTTTGAGTATTCTACCCCCCTGTTCCAGGTACAAAATCGCCCCCACCTTGAGTAATTTCTAGATGCGCCCCTATCGAATATCTGATGAATAGAGAAAATATCACCATAGCTACGTTAAAATAATTTGCTATGATGACAGTGAAGTCATTATCTATCCAGTAGAGTTTTTAAATTCTTTGACTGTGAGTGGTTTAATTTTTCTTTTCTTTTCTTTTCGGTTAGCCGGGAGCAAGTGAAAAATTGCCAAATAATTGTGATCTGCGCGAAATTCTTACAAACCTAAAGCGATTTCCAGTACATAGTTGTTTATCCCTTTACATATTTTGGAAGTTTATTTTAATTTCGTATTTCTATTTTTGCGATTCCACACGTTTTCAGAAATTCCCCATTATGTAACCAACAAGCATACAAATTTCTTTTTAGTATTTTGACATTTTTGTATTTATTTAACTCTGTATCTAAATACTACACTCATGTCCATAAATTAAGGATAATGAAGTTCAGGCAAAGAATGAGAAAGAAGCAAAACAAATTTGACTTATTTGTAAAGTCTATTTATTAAACAAAAAGTAAAGAGCAAAAAAGATGCTATATGTTTGACATAATTAATAAAAATTGTAAGTTTTACTCCCTTGACCAAATTTCAAAAAAGAACCTATTTACAAAAAACAGTATAACATGGTTAGTAGGATGGTTAATACGGAGTATGTCTCCCGGACGATGCAATACAGGCCTGACAACGCCTAGGCATGCTGAGTATCAAATGATCAATCTGATCTTGGGGAATATTACACCACTCATCAAGCAATGCACTCCGAAGTTCCGGTAGACAGGTGGGAGGGGGTTGACGGGCTGCAATTCGTCGGCCAACCATATCCCACACATGCTCTATTGGATTCAAGTAAGGTGAGTATGCTGGCCAATGCATACGGGTGATATCCTCCGATTGAAGGCATTCGTCTACAATGTTTGCACGGTGAGGACGAGCGTTCTCATCCATAAACACAAATTCAGCACCAATGGCGCCCCGAAACAAACGTACATGTTGTTCCAGAATGACATCCCGATAGATGTGGCCTGTCATCGTTACACTCTGAACATGCAGGTCAGTTCTGGAACCAAGAATAATTCCTCCCCAAGCGAGCCATCCTGCACCACCGTAACGGTGTCTTTCAATGGTGTTCTCTTGGTAGTAACGGGTACCTGGCGCTCTCCAGATAAATGTCCGGCGAGAATCAGACTCCAAACTAAACCTGGACTCGTCGGAAAACATCACACAACACCACTGTTGCGGTGTCCACAATGCATGCTCTCTACTCCAGGTTAATCGCAGGCGACAGTGAGTTGCAGTAAGTGGAACACATCTGACAGGCCTACGAGCATATAGACCAATGTGCCCTAAGCGTCTGTACACGGTCTGCCTTGAAACTGTCGTACCGGTAGCTGAAGAGAGCTGACGAGACAGGTCTGATGCTGTACTCCGTCTGTTTCTTTTGGCAGTAACTGCCAAATAGCGGTCCTCATTCGGAGTTGTAACTCGGGGGCGACTTGTGCTGTAACGTCTACTCACATTACCATCATCTTGGAATCGTTGCCAAAGCCTGGAGACGACACTCTGGGCGATTCCAAGTTCCTCGGGTACTTCCAGCTGGGTACGTCCACATTCCAGTCGTCCGATAATTCTGCCACGTAAAACATCATCCAAATGCCTCCTTTGTGCCATAACTATGCGGTTTTTGCACTGAAAGGCTTTCACAGCGCTTGTGAACAATTTTACTTCTTTGCGACCATTCCTTATATACCCCTCTCTTACACTCTCGTCATTGTGACGTACCATCCACGTTATCTGGTGGTTTCCTGTAATTTGCATATTCTTCCTCAAGATGTGTGTGATCATTCCACAGGTGAAATTTTTATTTTAGAGATCAATTTCTGTGTGATTCTGAATTATCCTTAATTTATGGACATGAGTGTATTTTGTATACGGATTAAAATTTCCGCCTTTTTTGGGAAGACAGTGTTTCAGAAGTAGTCTTTAAACGTTTCCCAGAAAAAAAGCAGTTGGCGGGATTTGCACCTGGCTAAAAGAAAAAAAATAACAGAGTTCGCCACCACATAAGTTAGAAAATTGCATCATTATACTATTAAGAAACTTAAGTATAAAGGAAACACTAGTCCATGATACAGGAATGCGCACCAAGTTTATACATCGTAATGCTATTGATTGCGAAGTTTGAACTGGAACCGCAGGCAATAAAAGAATTTTAATTCCACTTAGAAAATATTCTGGTATTATTTTACCATATCCTTTCAAAAAGCTCAAATTCCAGAAATACCTGCATTTGCGATGATAGTAAATAAATCTCAAGGACAATCATTCGAAAAAAAGGACAAATTTACTGAGGCAGCAAGGTTTCATACATTTCCAGTGGTACGCCTCAGCAAGTAGACTTGCACTCATTCAATCATTCGACTTTTGCAATCATTCGACTTTTTAAGATTTCATAACTCCAAACATAATGGGTCTTTAGCCGAGGATAGTTCCAGGTTCAATTTTCGGAGGGGGCCACTAGACTTTTTAGAGTAGCTTAAATTGTTCAAAATGCAAACTGAATGCATGAAATCCCGGGTCGGTAGAGGGAGATGACTCTATGACCCATTAGTCGGAGCTGCCTTTGTTTTTAGCAAAATATGATAGAGTTTTTACAAAAAACACCGTCTTCACAGAAAAGTGTGGTGGTTGTAAAGGGAAATTGTACAAAAGTAGTCACTAAAGACAGATAGTCTCTTAGCCAAAGAGGTCAGTTTACTAGGTTCCAGTGTATACGGAATGGTGAGACATATACTTTGACAGAATAACTTTATTCATTCAAATTAAAAAAAAATAATGCTTTATGGTCGAATTTCGACCACTGGCAGAACACTAGTACTAATAGATGCCGTTCTGCTCGTGATATGTTACAGAAATGCCTAGCATTACGGAAAATGTAAACCGTACGTTCTTTGAATATTTATCCAAAATAGCAGCCAGCCAACACCTCCTAGATACACAATGCCCGAGAACAGAAACTTTTAAGTCATCCCTAGATCCACTAAAATGACGTCATCACACATTTATTATCTCAAAGTAACACTTTTCAAAGTTTGTGGTGAATTTACCCTTGCAAAAAACATTAGACGACATATAGGAAATTTTAAATATCAATAATTATAAAATATGATATAGAAATAGATCATAATAAATTATTTTTTTATCAGAAAGGTATTTTATTTTTTCTTTATTTTGAGATATTTTCTAAAGCTTGTATCATTCACTAGGAATTTAAAGTATTTTTACTTTGTGAAAGTACAGTTGTGCTGACGCCATTTTATGAGACCTAATGGTGAGGTAAAAGCTTCTGTTTGCAGGCCTTCTATATATAGGAATTGATGAGTCGGCTCATACTTTCAACGCTGAAATTTGTCTATACTTTAAACAAAAACTTACCGCTCACAAAAAGTGGTTAATTATATTCCGTAGTACTCGGCACTTATGTATGTTAGGAGCATTGATAAACTGTTGGTCACTGAATTATTCTCCAGAAGTGTCCAAAGGGGCTTCATTAATTGCCTCCATGAAACATCTTCTCATCTTTTTTAAACAATGAAAAGAGAGAAATCTTCAATATGAAGTGTTCCTGATTAAAACTTCTAAAAATGTTATTTGCAAAATAATGTAATTTTTTCAAATTATACGTTGCTGCTCTGCGGTCCCTGACCCCTGATCTGCGGTTTCGTTTGACAGCAGAACACTCCGAGAGCAAAAAATGCTTAAAACTAAAAAGTGAGTTACTCTCGTAGGTTTATCCTGTTACAATGGTGATTCTTTGAAGGAATTTGCTGTTTCTTAACAAATGAACCTTTCTTTCGATTTAGGTTTGAACATTTTTGTGATGTATTCTTAAAAGGTGGAACAAGTCATCTGCAGATTCCAACAATCAGGAACGCTTTGGGTGATATCAGGTACTGCTTCTTACTAGGACACAGCGGGACTGAATCAGCGCAAGCATTAGCTGCAATGCAGAGCTGCCAAGTCTCCGGCTTTATTCGGGAGATTTCTCACCTCTAATTTTTACTTACAAATTTATGCTTAAATTAAGTCCAAATATTTAATCCAAAATAAAACTGTCTAAAAATTGTGGTGGGAAATCTCCCGGAAAAAGCTGGAGACTTGGCAGCTCTGGCAATGTGTACACTAAAGCACTCTTTTCCCTCATTATTTATAGAGATGTATACATATTTTGTACACTTAGGAGCCTATGCTTTTTGTATTCAGAATTTACGAAAAATGCTGTTTCGTCACCACTGAGTACTTCTCTTGGATTTTCCTATGCTTTAAAAAAAAGAGCATGTTCCCGTAAGCATTCTTCCTTTTGCTATAATACTTACACAGCCAGGTTTACGACTGATTGGGGACTTACCACTTTCTTTGTAAACCAAATTAATACGGGGTAACCCCATAGTTTCGGACATCTGTTGCAAGGGGAATGCCTTCTTCACAATTCTGAGTGATGTTAATACTTATCCCTCTTTTTTTTTTTCTTCTTTCAACTCGCCATTTTTTTTTATTTAGAAAAAGTTGTTAGAGCCATTTTCCTAACCTGAAAATATAAAACAACCAACTTGATAAAGCCAACCTAAAAATGGAAAACTTAAGCTTGTCAAATTTTAACTTCCATTAATCAGAAAAAGCTAAATCATCGATTTGAGTGCTACTATAATAATTCTACTTTAAAAATTACAAGATAATAGATCCGAAAATGCAGTCTGTGTTTTTAATATAAAGAACAAATACACATGTCAACTGTATTACACAAAACGAGAACAAATGCACAGATGTAAAGTGTGTTCTCAAAACGAGAGCAAATCACAGTTAGAAGTTTTGTCTAATTCACTGGCATGAAGAATATTGCTTTAGTACTAAATTTATACTCATTAAAATATCCTTATGCCTACCTTCTTAGGTCAAAAATTAAAATATCTGAATATTTAAGCTGCTAATAATTGGTTCCTAACATTGGAATTATTGACTCTAACGTGAACCTATTATCGACACCCCCCCCCTGTCAAAAATTGAACCCACTTGTTATTTTTAAAAGGGAGAAGCATAATTGTGTTGAAAATCAAGAAGCAATCTTCATAATGTCTCTGAGTAAATGTATGTGAAACTCGCAATAATTGACAGGTGTGTCGATAATTGGGTAAATTGATTTTTTTGAAATACTAATCATTGACAACCCTAAAAATAGTTGTTTAACTGAAAATTTACATTTGGTTAGTCTCATTAAGTAGAAGTAGCAACAAAGTAGACCTAAAAATGTAAGCAATGAAACATGAAATTGCATAATTATTGTAGTCGAAATCAAGACTTACCTCTTAAGCAAAACCTTTAGTTTATAAGCCGCTGCAAGACATTGATAAGAGACTATGCTCCCAGGAATTTTGCCTGTCAAATTTAGTTGATCACGGCGGAAATCGATAGCTGAGTAGCTGAGCTTTGGCTAGGTGCTAACTTTGAATCTCTTGGTATCCTCAAACGCTTATTTTTCAACTTTGAAAGAACAACTGTCAATAATTAGGGTAGAGTGAACAATTGGTGCCTTTATACTACTTTTTTTCATTTTGCCTCTTTGGCTCTTGAAAAGTGAAAAGGCTTTATTAACTAATCCCAGGCAAATGAACTTGACCATCTGAGCGCCTTGTACAGTGTCAGAAATATGAAATTCTTTTAAACATGAAGTTATAGCATGTGTGTAGAAGGAATCACGTTTGTCCAAGTACAGGGGTGGGACTGTTCTACTTGCCACGTAAGCGTAGCTTGCCGTCGTTTTTATGAAAAGAGTTAAATCACATAATGATGCAATTTTATTAATTTATTTTTTACTTACATTCTTACATGACTTAGGATATATTAAGTTCAGTAAAATAAATTTCATACTCACCAGTTTCAATGTGAATATGCGAACAAAAGTTTGGAAGATTTAAATGTTTACCGAAACTCTTAAGAAATGTTAATATCTCACTATGCATTTTGAGTATAGAGAGAAAAACAGATAATCTAATTTTATCAATTTTATGTTACAGTTGGTGGCGTTATAGTTTCATCATACCAGAAATTATTTGTAGAAAAATTGGTTTTAAGATTTCAAACAGTTTTCATGACGTTTTGCAACTTGTTCAACTTTACCTGCCACGTAGAAGCTCTCGGAGTACTGTGCGCTTTTCATATAGTAAGTGAGAGTAAACGAGCTGTGGGGTTGTCTATAGGCGTGAACTTTTTTTCTGTTGTGTTTCTCCTTGTGCTGAGTAAAGGTGCGACCCTCTGTAAAGAGAGCTGCTGGCTTACGAAATGAGTAATGCTACGTAGACGAGTCCTATAGGCTTAAATAGATAATTTATGCAGAAAAATTAATATTCAAAATGCTCATCATAAATTTTATCAAGTTTATAATGGCCTAAATTTATCTTTGAAATAACAGTTAGAATTTATAGTTTAAAAAACTGAAGCTGCAAACAAAATATCTAGATACATTTTCAGCATTAGATTTAATAATTAAAAATACGATAAATTCAAGCGATTACAAATCTGCATAATTTTTTGTCGATTAGTATTTTGTTTGCAATATGGGTTGAGTTGAATGAATGTAGGTTAGGTAGCAAATAAAGTGGAATGCGTACCCTCTCGATAAAACCGAAGGAAGATCTTAAATTTGGAAAAAAATATTAGTGACCAGCGAGCAATAAGATGAATTTTTCTATAAAAGAAAAACGAACAAATTTCATAACATTTATTCACGAAAATGAATGCAACAACATCACGATAAAACAAAAGAACGACCTTAAACATACGAAAAAGAATAATGGAAGTGAAGATAATTCTGGGAAGAGATATCGAGTTTTTGATGACAGACATGAGTAGTTTAGTTATGCATGATTACATGCTACATTGAACACTAAATGTGTTGTACAGTTAAAATGTTCAGGAATGAGCATTTATCGATACTCAAAACTAAAAACTTCAAACACTCAGATACAGACTTTCTCTGGAATTCAGGGGCGTAGCCAGAGGGGGGGGGTGTTAGGGGGGGTCATAACCCACCATGAGAAATTTTTTGCCATGCAAAATGTGTATTCTTCACTACATTATCACACACACGTACACATATATATGAGTTATAGTAGTCGTAACCCCTCCCCCATGAAATATTTCTGGCTACGCTCCTGCTTGGAATAATTCAGCCATTTCTGAGATGAGGCAATTTGATAGCACTATCAATAAATCTGGAATTTCTAAACAGTAATGTACTCTCGTCCACTGCTCCTACTGCAGCAAGTGAATAACCCAGATTCATTCCGAAATAGAATAAATCTTTGGGTACTGCAAGTATCTAACATTTTGAAAAATGGCAGTTCATGTTTCTTAAGTCTGTAGAAATTATTAATTACTAATGGATGGCAGCTGTTGAAATAATTTCAAATGAATGCATCACATATAGTAATTTAAAAAAAATAAAATTATTGAATGATTCAGAAATTCGAAAATTGTTTTCAAACTTGATTTTGAATGCTTGCGTTTCTGTTCTGTGAGTGTTTTGTGCTATAGCTAGCCTACACTAGAGTCATTTGCGCACAAAGGGTTGCACCTGGGTTTTTTTAAGGAGTTCTAATATGTATTCACTTTCCATCTGGCGAAAATTGCCCAAAACCCCAGACCGTACAATCGACATCACGCGGTAAATACTGCTTTAAACACACGAGTTCGTAGATATATTATAATACAGTATAAACGGTTCATCATATAGTAATTATTTTTCAATCCCTTCAGGATGCACGGAATTTCTTCAGTCGGAGAAAAATTCATCCAAATAACGAATGCATTTCATAAATCATATTTAAAATACTGTTTACAGTGCAACCACTGATTGCTTTCTCTTTTTTGCGTATACTGATAAGAACAAAATCAAACACAATAGCAAGCGATTCTGCTCAATGATCCGACAGTTTGGGGCTGGGCTAAAGGAAATTCCAACGCTTTATTGGAAGTGAACCATGAAATATAATATAAGGAGCGAAGCACTGATAAAGAATTTTCTGTTCTTTTCTTCAGGCTGTAAAAGACTTATATTATTGCAGACATTGTGGATCCATGCATCTCCGGATATTTTCAAGTTGTCATGTTTAGCACTTGTTTCATGTTTATACCATCCATCCATATTAAATCTGAATGAGAACTAAACAAATGACTAAAGGTGACTTCCAGTGATAAAATAAATTATTTGGAAAAGAATCGAAATTTCAGAAGATTTTTCTTTATATATATAAATGAAAAGTGCAATTTAATTCCTTATGAGAATGAAATTTTATTTTATACGGATACACAGCAGTAGGATTTAATTCTACATCTTATTTTTAAAGACTGAAACATAATTAAATCAGACTAATAAGCATGACCTTTAAATTTTATTGCAAATATTGTTTCCAATATTGTGTTTTATATTGCATACAAAAAGGTTTAGAAAAATGTACTAATATTTTACTCGTCAATGTTTTATTTATTTAATTTTTACTAATATTATTTTGAAATTTGAGGTTTGATTTCTTGACAAATCGCATCAGAATCAAATAGGATGTGTGGTCAGAATCTTCCTCTTCACATAACTGAAAATAATCACTTTGGAAAAAATGTTGAAACATTCTTGAGCTTTCCGACCATGGCTCATCAAACACTACTGGTTCTTAACCAGAAAGCACTTGATTAAACTTAATAGTTTAAAAATCTGTTTCGTCTCACTGATGAAATTCTTGGAGACAAGTTCAATAACTCGGTTAAGAAATTAGACGAACGCTTTGAAACTTTTCCAGATGTGATTATTAGCAGCTAAATGAAAACGACGCTTTTGAACAAACGTCACTGCTTGATTCTGAATCTTCATAATAAGCTCTACCTCACCTAGAAGTTTGTCGCAACATTTATGGGACGCCCTGTATATCCCACATGAGTTTAAATCTATTTAACCGAAGGGGATCCCCGTATAATAAAATTTAACTATAAGAGCCAATGAATGTATCCTCATTAACAACATAATAAAAAAGGCAAATTGGGGAGTTTAAAAAATGTGATTTTATGTACTTCTTAAAATGTTAACTTTATAATAAATATTCCTTACTCCAGCTGCTATGATTTGAAATCACTTTTTGTAAACAGTATTTTTTAAAGTATTTTTTCAAAGTAATAAAAAGTTCGTACGCATAATTCAAAAATTTAGCTGTATTTTAAACCGAAAATCATGTTTAGAAAAAGCGGTTATTTATAATACGTAGTAGTTGGCAGCGTGTGTATAACAAGAACTTTTCATATTTCTTTTTAAATGCATGTATTTTGAAAATTTAATCAGTTCTTCGCAAATTAATATTATAATTTCCGTTCCCAGACGAATGTTTTTTGAGTGAGTGTACTTGAAAAGAGATACCCAAAAGACTTTTCACCAAATTTTAGTATCATAGATTCGGTTTTTAAATGTTTGAACATATACATGGAGATACAAAATACGCCATATGCATAAATACAGTTGATTTTAAAGATTTTTTTGAAAGTTTCTTAACTCGTACAGACATGCCTGCTATCATTTCCGGAATTTTGATTGACCACTCCTTCTAAACAATGAATTTGGGTTTAATACACAGAAAAGTCCTTTTTTAGTTTAAAGTGCAGGTAGGTTATCGTTTTGAAAACATTCTTACAAAATATAATAATTACATAAAGGGGTTACTTTTATTACGTTAAGGTGTGTAACTATGGATACAGGTTTATCGTTTCTTTCAATGTGTAGTGATTGTTTATAAAGAGTTACTCTAAAAATTTTGAAGGTCTTAAGGTATTAGGTTGTAACGAAAGTTTTCCGCCACTCCAAGTACTGCCTGCATAAGCAGTTCGCGTTGGTGTCTTTGCCAATATTTTGTAAAACGATTTTTGTTATTTGAAAGAAAAGACTTGTTTTAGAGCATTGTGTTGTGAAATCCGTAAAACAATATCGTTATGATTAAGTATAAGGTGTCTGAAATGGAACTACCACGCTACCAGATTGATCCATCATTTACTCTCAGTTCTGTCGCAAAAAGTCAGCTACAGAATGACACTGAATCATGTGTACAGCTTAAGGTACTAGTGTTGTATCATATGACACTGTGAAGATTTGGTACCGAAAGTTCAAAAACGAGGACTAGGATATTTAAGAAGCAGAGCGCTCTGATCAGACTACTGATGCTGATGAGGCCCGCCTACGAGAATTTGTGGAAGAAGATAAAATATTCATCCATGAGAGCTAGCTAAAAGAGTTAGACTTTAGTGCCATGTCCATTAGTCGCGCTAAGCATCGCATAAACTTGACATATAAGGTCAATAGCTGGGTTCCGCGTGAGCTGACTCAAGCAAATCTGGCGGAAAACTTTCGTTACAACCTGATACTTAGCTTTTTGTATTTCTACATCAAAATCATTTCATTTTTTTTAAATATACCATTAAGAATGACTTAATAATTATAAAACAGCGTCTAAAAAGTCATTATGTATGTGTTGCGAAACAATTTATGACAATGGGGCAGAAACGGTGCATAAGGATACTTTGCAGTCCATTACGGGAATTAAAATAAAATACTTTTGAAATCGTGTGTTTTAAAAATAAGATAACTTATATTAGGCAAGACTCATTTTCAGGCAAATTTGCATATGCTCCCCGTGTCCGGGCTATTGCAAAACACTCGATTCACACCCAAGTTAGACTGCGAAAGCTCTCCAAACATAGGAATGCTCTTTCATGAACGACATCGTTTTAAGATATATCACACTACAGTTCAACTATTTGAAATTTTAAAATTACTTTTCTGGAAAAAATTTCTGGTGTGATGATAAAACTAAAAAAAAATAAGGAAATTGCGAAACAGAATCATAAACGAGCTGTTTTAAAGCCTCCGAGATATAGAAAGCCTTACAACTCCTACATCACCCAAGCTTTAACGTCATCATAATGCCTACCTTTAAAAGTTTTATTTTCACAAAATAAAACTTTTCTGAATTTACCCATGAATAGCAATATTTTAATAATTTGAGATACAAAATATAATTTTATGAAAAAAGGCAGTTTTTAGCCGTGACTAATTAGTTAATATGGTAAGGAAATAGATCAAATAGATGAATTATTTGAGATACAAAATATAATTTTATGAAAAAAGGCAGTTTTTAGCCGTGACTAATTAGTTAATATGGTAAGGGAATAGATCAAATAGATGAATTATTTTTGTATGAGAAAGGTATTTTAATTTTAATATTTAATTTAAGATATTTTCTGATATTTGTAGCATTCACCAGAAATTTTAAATAGTTTTATTTTGTGAAAAAACTACTGTGAAGCCATTAGCTTTGTAGGGCAAGTGATGACGTCGAAGCACGGTGACGTAGGGATTGTAAGGCTTCCTCTATCTAGGAGGTGTTGGCTGTTTCCACTACTTTACTCAAATTGACTCATAAAAACAATTAATACTACCGTCACACTGAAAAGAGTTTAGACAAGCATAGAACCACCGTATACATTTGGTATTAATCATTTTCAATGGTTTTCATCAAAGTTCATTCAAACCGTGACCCACGAAAGGTGTTATCGAGCTGCGTTGCGCCAAGTAAATGACCGTGCTTTATTTATTTTTCTAGTTTGATGTAGTTTTAGTTTCATCATCACACAATCTGGATTCAATCGCCCTATTTTTTCAAGAGATTTTCTTGAAAAGATAACAATATACTAAGACAAGGGATTTTCAAGCGATAGGGGCCCAGTGTAAACCTTATGATGGACTCGCGATTTCTGCACTACCTCTTCTGCTTCACCTGTCGCAATTTTTATTCCTTCGAGAGTAATCGAAAAGTGGTTCATAAGGGGGTTCTTTGCATAAACAGAAAAAAAACATTTCTTTCAATATTATAACCCCTCGCAGAAGTATGCAGGATAAACTTTCAAATTTATTATAATTCTCCTTATACTACAAGTTTTTGCTATGATTCTAAGCGGAAGATTATTGTTTACCAAAAGTTGGTAAACAACTTTTGGTGCCAAAATCTGCTAAACTTTAAAAAACATTTTAAAAGGTGCATTTTGTTAAGTTATTGTTACGATGGATTTCATTTTCAAGAAAATTTTTATGAGAGATCCAGACGATATTGACGGACGTCACAGAAGTTTTCTAAAAATTCAATAGAAAATTATGTGTTTTCTTTAAAAAATTATTATATTACTTTCAAATAACATCCTAATTTCAGAAAAGAAAATTTCTTTCACAGCGTTTAAAATGATCTTAAGGACTTTTCATTGGAAATGATCCTTACTTACAAGCCTGATTCATAAAATTAAAAATCCGTTAACAATTTGAGATCAAAGCTCGACAGTCTTTCCCGGACACCATTTTCGGCGAAGCGAACGAACTAAAACCTCCTACATACGGAGAGCCTAAAGACAGACGTTTTTATGGCATCAGCAGGCCCACTGAATAAGATCTCCATTACAGTTTAATTTTCAAGACTTAAAATAATTTAAATTTCTAGTGAATGCTACAAAAATTAGGCATACCTTAAGTTAAAGATAAAAATCGAAATACCTTTCTGGTACAAAATAATTCATATCGCCCTATATCTGCATCATATCGTATAATTAGTGATGGTTTAAATTTGTCATTTGTCGTAAAAATTAAATTCACTGTCATTAATTATTAAATTGTTTTATGTGTGAGCCAATTCACCACAAATTTTAAATAGTTTTATTTTGCGAAAGCAAACTGCGGTGAGATGATTGTAGTGGTCCTACGATGACGTCGAAGTTGCTATGCACAGGCCTTTTTTTTTATCTAGGTTGTGTTGGTTTTTCGAACTCGTAGAATTACTTTCACATTGCTCGCAATGTTTTGCAACTGAAAGCTTAATAAAACTAAGTATTTGTTATACCTCTACTGAAAATCAGCTAACTGTCAGTCTCTTTTATAGAAATGTTGTTGTTCATAGACATGTCTTTGAAAAGAAGGCATACGGAATAAACTAATTACATAGCTGCCAACTCTTCCGAATTTATCGGGATATTTTCCACAACAATTTTTAAACAATCTTATTTTAGTATAAAAGTTCGGACTTAGTTCAACCGTAAGTTGCTATGTAAAAATTATTGGTGGAAAATCTTCCGATAAAATCGGATGAGTTGGCAGCCAAGTAATTATGGCTAAATATTAGAGGTAGCTATAAGAAAAAATAAAAATTAGAATGAAACGCTTGAAATGATATTGACCTTTGACCTCATTTGTAGGAGATGGAGAGGTAGGTTTTCAGTTTTAGTTTAGTAATTGTTTCTATTGATGATCAGATATTCCATGCTTTCATTAATTTCAACTTAAAAGTTAAAACTTAAACAATAAGTTTTCAATGCGCTCGTTAGCTCTTTCACTCCAACACAGAAATACACACACATATATATATATATATAATCCACGTCTAATTTGCCCATAAAGTGCAATACTTCATATTGCCGCTTTGGCACCTGAAAAGCGAAAAGGCTTACTTAACTAATCACGGTTGGGATTAGCAAATGAAGTTGACCGTCTTCGATAATGGCAGAAATATAAAATTATTTTGACCACTAAAGAATTTCAACTATTTTGAAAAACATGAACTGGTTTACAAGAATAAAGGTACGTCGCAATAACAGCGGAAGTTTGCCTATATAAAATCCATGTTAACTCATGTAACATATATATACAATCCATGTTAATCCATGCAGCTCTCCTCAAATGTTATTTTACAACAAGTATGTTGTAAAATAACGTTTGAGCAAGGCTGCAGTCTGCAAATTAATGGTTAAGGAATTTGAAAGTAAGAAATAGGGAATAGAAAATTCGTACCAGTGATTTTGAGGTATCGCCTAAAGACTTCCAATAGATAGCTATTGGGAAACTAGAGGCAGGGCGAATTCAGACACATCAGTGGTCTCATGGTTAAATGGCAGACCTTCTGTGGCTCATATATAAGGGTCACCCAAATGAAAGTGGCACTAGTGGTGGTTTTAGCATTGGTTTAACGGTATTAACATAAATTAGCATTCAAAAGAAAAAAGTAGTAAAAGTGCAACAGTTTGGCTAGGGAAAATCACTTTGTAGAGCGAATCAACTGTTCCAGCAGTCTACGAGTTGATGGACACCTGTGTGAAAAAACTTCGGTGAAATAGGCAACTTTTCAATCAGCATTGTTTGCATACTTCCTGTGCTCATATACATTTCCTCCGATTTTTCACTGGTGGTGATTCGCCAATTCATTCTCGCTATAAGATCATGGAAAATGTGTCATCTATGGAGTGTAAGTCACGCAGATCGGTATTCCGATGGTGTAAGGATTTTCGTAATGGAAAAAGCAGTGCTGATGGCAGGTCACGACTTGGTTAAGAGCATGTGGTTATCAACAAGGAAGCAGTTGCAGCTGTGAACCGTCTCTTGAGAATGAATTCGGCGAATCACGACTTGTTTTATCCACGTCTAGCGGAGGAAGTGTCAATGAGCAAAGGAAGAGTGCGTGCACACAATACTCCATGAAAGGTTTTACCTTTCCTCGGAGCTCCTTCAACCAGGTATCCATCATCTCGTTGAGCGCCGGGACACTGTTTCAACTCACAAGGTAACTTTGTGTAGCTTATCTGTTGCCAATGTATTTCTTATTTCTTTTGTATATTAATATATATTTATACCAATAAAACATTTCCCAAACCCCCTGTAGTGCCACTTTCATTTAGGTAACCCTTATACTTTACAGCAGTTTCTAACTACATACTTAGCATGCAGCAGGTTTAGCCGAAAAGGCCAACTGTTACGACAAGCGCCGAATACTTATATTTGTCGTTATGCGCACGAAGGAATAGAACCGCCAAGCCGACTCAGCTCAGAACCTGCATTACTGCAGCCATCGGAATATTTGTGGTAACATCAAATGTACGGAGAAAGCTTCAAGAAGGTGGTGGTCTGTGCCAACACTTCCTAGACAAAGAAAGCCTAACAACTAGTACGTCACCAAACTTTGACGTCATCACTTTGCCTACAGTTAAAAGTTTTAGTTTCTCAAAATAAATCTATAAAATGTTTTTGGTGAATTTCCTCATGAATAACAAGATTTTAATAATTTGAGATAAAAAATATAATTTTATGACAAATGGCACTTTTTAACCATGACTAATTAGATAATATGATGAGGAAACAGATCGGAATGAATAATATGTATGAGAAAGGTTTTTTTTTAACTTTAATTTTTTATTTAAGATATTTTCTAATATTTGTAGCATTCGCCAGAAATTTTAAATAGTTTTACTTTGTGAAAGTAAAACTGTGATGACGTCATCACTTGGAGGCCGATTGATGACATCAAAGTTTCAGTTGCTAGGCTTTCTGTATGTAGGAGGTATTGTCTGTACTCAAAGCGATCAACCGTCCGCGTGCCACCAACACCTCCTAGATAAAGAAAGCCTAACAACTCCTACGTCACCAAGCTTTGACGTCATCGTTTGGCCTACACTTAAAAGTTTTATTTTCACAAAATAAAACTATACAAAGTTTCTGGTGAATTTACTCATGAATAACAATATTTTAATAATTTGAGATAAAAAATATAATTTTATGAAAAATGGCAGTTTTTAACCATGACGAATTAGATAATATGATAAGGAAATAGATCGAAATGAATAATTTTGTATGAGACAGGTATTTTAATTTTAATTCTTTATTTAAGATATTTTCTAATATTTGTAGCATCCACCAGAAATTTTAAATAGTTTTACTTTGTGAAAGTAAAACTGTGATGACGTCATCACTTGAAGGCCGAATGATGACGTCAAAGTTTCAGTTGTTAGGCTTTCTATGTGTAGGAGGTGTTGGTGCCACACACGTCACTCTTTAGAAGGGAACGTTTGAGGTGAACTCTTTAAGATATCCACTGGACGGCTAATTCATGGAAGGCTGTTCTCGTTACGGATGAGTCCAGGCGTACCCTCCAAAGCCATGGTAGGCGTTGTTTCATTTGGAGAGAACTTGAAACTAGTTATTCATCAAAAATTCGTGAAAAAGATGCATACGCTTGTGTTGAGTTGGGATCGCACTGAACGCACAGAACTCCGATTTTCTACGCGGAACCATAAATACTCAGACATATGACAATGAAATCATTGAGTTTTATGTGCGCTTTGATTTCGGGGCAATAGGTGACACTTTCCTGCTTCAGGATGACAATGCTGAACAGCACATCTTGGTTGATTATTTTCACTTCAACCGTAAGCCATTCATACTAAATTCTATGATGACATAGGAACATATACACTTTTCCTCAATCCTCCTCCTCAGACCTTTACACGTTTGCAGCTGCTTTGCAACATCAATGGCTCTCATTTTCAACGAAACTGATAGATTGCATATTCGCTGTCGTAAATTGCTTTAGGTGCTGTATTGTTTCTAGGAGGGATTATATTCCACACTGAAGTTAATTTTCTGATACCAAACTTGCACATCCTGTTTTTTGATTTTAGAACATATAATTTGCGCTGTAAAATGATAAGTAGAAAGCTTCCGATTCATAGATGTAGTTCCAGTTCATCAGCTATGTGCGTGCTGGCATACCAAAGGCCTACATACAGTGAATCAGAAATTCTGAGCTTTTTAACGAAGTACTTGTAAGAGTTTCATATTTTTTTACTTAGGGCTTGTAAATATATTTTTTAATATGCCAAAAATATAGGTACTGATTTCTTTTACTAAGTAATACGTTTTTTTCTGATTCGTAGCACAGTAGTTCATAAGTTCAGTTTTATATTCTGAAGTCAGAATATCTTGAAAATGATACCGATTTTGCTATCGTTATATAAAACCGTATAAGCAAATCCTCAAGGGAGTATAAGAAAGTAAAAGGACATTTATTTAAAACTACAAACAAAATGTAGGTGCCGTCCAGGTAGTTTATCGGCTAGAGATCTATTCTATCGCATCGGGGATCCAGGTTCGATTCCCAGAGATCCCCAATTGTTACTTGCTCATACCTTTACAAGGTTCAACGCTCGCTGCTCAATGGGTGATACCATATTAAAATGGCCTGAATTTCCAGGCATAATGGTGGCAAAATGCTTGACGAGCAAAATTGCCCACCGGTTGGGTAAAAAAACGAAAATTGATAGTAAAAGCTCTTGAAAGTAAAGTATAATCTCATACGAATTGGCCTCTGACTGGCTGAAACCCTTTTCAACTACATATCAATTGTGCAGAAACTTCATTTTCTGTTTAGTTAAGCATAGTAAAGCTTGTTGCTGAAGTTAGTCTCCCAGAGAAACACTCTAAGCGCGATTTTAGGGATTTCTTTAAGAGGCAATTCTTCATTCAGATCGTTTTTAACACACTATTTGTTTTTAAAATCAGTTTTATTGATATTAATTGATTATATACTGAATGTATTTTAGACTATCAGTGAATGAAATTACAATAGTAATTTATGAATAGTGATGGGCGGTCCACGTTTAGATCAATGGCTCACTAACTGCTCCAGATTTGGGCCTATGGCGACCAGTACTGGAGCATATATTTTCCCCCATGTGCTTCAGTAGTGGGCCACATGCATAGCTCTCAACTTGTAATCTTTATTCGAAAGATTTCGCCCCACTGTTTTCCTTTTCATGTCATAATAAGTTCGAAGTTTTAATGTGAATCAAGGCCATCGCTGGCAACAACTACGGAGTGTAACTAACCACTCTTTGTAAACAGTATATTTTTTCACGTTTTTCTTCAAAGTAGTAATCACCTCGTGCGCGTAGTACGATAATTTTACTATATTTTAGGCTGAAAAATCATGTTCAGAAAAAGTTTTTATATTCCGTAGTTGTTGGCAGCTGTGATCAGGACGGAGACCTAAAGGCTGAAGCAATATATGTTTAGTAGCTGAAATCTGAGGAAAAGAGCTTCATAAGAGTTGAAACCGATTTATACAACATAATGTATTGAGATTCAATAACTCGTGCGAGTAGAATCTATAAATAAAACATTTAATCTTCCATTTTTAGAGTATTTTTATAAATAGTATTAATGTATAGTAGTTATTACTATCTATAAAGGCTTCATTACATTATCCTTAGACATTTCGACAAATCTAGGTAGCCCACTTTTGGTACATCAAAATTTTCCTATATCCACTTCTTATGCATAGAAATGACCAAAGTTTTAAATTTCTTAAAATTATATCACAATTATTTTGATATTTTAGATGATTATTACTATATATAGGAGATTTAAAAACCATAAAAATAGATTAACAAAACTTCTCCAAAATTAGTTGAGTACGGGCCCACTATTAGAGCATCTACCTTAACTCCATAACTGCCAACGCATGCGCAGTATAATTAACCACCCTATTGTAAACAGTAATTATTGGCTTAGAAAATAGCAAAACTTTTGAGGTAACCTTGCGAACTGATTACTATCCAAAAAAATCTGGAGTGACTCCACTGGACTTTCCGAACACTTACGATTAAGATCATTACCAAGCATTTAAATAAATTTTAATCGATGAATATTTCAAACATATATACCAAATTGAAACTCAATCGAATGCACCGTTTAAACGCTTGCGCACTTTCAAGAATTTCTCCCCATATGCCATTATGCCATAATATAAAAGAAAGTTTTGTCGTAGCCCTGTAGGAGAACTATAAGTCCTATACACACCAAAATCAATACCGGTCTTAGGATGGTGGTTTATAACATGTATACCCAATTTGAGCTCAATCGAATGTATCGTTTAAACGCTAGCGCACTTTCAAGAATTTCCCCCCATAGGCCATAATGTAAAAGAAATCTTTGTCGTAGCCCTGTAGAAAAACTATAAGTCCTATACACACCAAAATCAATACCGGTCTTGCGACGGTGGTTTATGACATATATATCCAATTTGAGCTCAATCGAATGCTCCGTTCAGGAGCTATCGTGTTCACTCACATACACACACACACACACACACACACACACACACACACACACACACATACATACATACTTCTCGTAAAAATAGCATAAATGGATTCAGAAGCCCTCAAAACGTGTAAAAACACCAAAATCTCGAAGTCGAATTTTTTCATGGTTACAATACTTTCCTTACATGGTACATGTTCGGAAAGTAAAAATGGAGTACAAGAAGTAGTTAATTATATTCCGTAATTGTTGGAATCTATGCAACCTCCTTTTTGTTAACATTATAATTCTTTTTTTAAAATTTTTTCAAAATAGTAACTAGCTCATATTTCAAACTGACGAATTTCGCAAAATTCTACGGCAAAATGTGTGTTTACCAAAAGAGGTTAATTATATCCCTTAATGGTTGGCAACAGTGAAGTTTTGATTATTCATGTTTACAACACTGTTCTTTGAGAAATGTTAGTAGGCTCTTAAGCCCTAAGATTCAGAAGTAAAATGGAAATTTGCGAGTACTTGAATTTATGGCATTATTAATTATTAAATCTCATGCAAAAATTTTTTCTAGTAATTTTGTTTGCAGCTTCAAATTTTAAATAACAATTTAGCTGTTTTTACAAAGATAAATTTAAGAAATCATAAACTTGAGAAAATGATCATGAGTATTTATAGAATTGTAATTTTTCAGTATAAATTATCATTTTAAGCTCATAGTAATCGTGTACGTACATGACTCATTTCGTAAGATAGCAGCCCTTTTTCTGGAAGATCTACGCAACATCAGAAGAAACACAAGAGAAAAAACTTCAAATCTAGAGTTATTCCATAGGTGCCAAGTATTGCGGAATATAATTAACCACTTTCTTAAACAGTATTTTTTTTCAATAATTTTCCAAAATAGTATCGGGCCACGCTGCTAACTCAGAAATTTTGCTATACCTTAAACAAAAAATTAATGTTCGCAAAAAGTGGTTAATCATATTCCATAATACTTGGCACCTATCTTATTCTGATGACTTGCGTACGATTTTCTATTAATTAATAAGCCCATAGTACACTGTGATCTTCTGCGTGAAACCTGGAACATTTTAAAAGTTGAGATGCCGCAAAATATTTGCTTGCATCTTACAATCTATTTTTCTGGAAACAATATCTGGTATGATGAAACTAAAGCAGCACCAAGTTTAACATAAAATTAATAGAACTAAGATTATCTGTTTTTATAGCTGTATTAAAAATCAATGGTAACTATTAACATGTCTTAATAGTTTTAGCAAAAATTTCAAATCTTTCAAAATTTTGTATGTATATATTAGCAAAAAAATAAAATTCAATTTAAAATAATCGCAAGACAACGCGAATTTTAAACTTATAAACAGCACTCCACCAAAAGAAACAGTGATAAGTTTAAATAAAACAGATAAGTATGAATTTAACTTTTCTGCACCAATGCACACAGTAAGTCATGTAAGAATGTAAGTCACCTATTGATAGTAGGATTGCAGTAATAGTCAGTCACTTATAGATAATATGACAGCAATAAAAGAAGCAAGCTTACAAGCGTTTTAGGAAACAAAACGGAAGCACAGCCACAGAGCAAGACGTTGCCACTTTAAAAAAATCATTATTTATTAACTTTTTTCTTGAAAACGACGGCAAGTAGCATTTTCGCAGGAGGTAGAACAATCCCGCCGCCCCCACGTATTTGGGTGTGCTGCTCAGTAGAAAGGAAACTCCTGGGGGATTGAAATGTTTTTAAAACAAATGCACTTTGTGTCAATTTTCATTAGAAGTTATTTTATGATTTACTGTTTAGTCATTTATGGATTAGAAATAATGAAATGATGTAAACAGGGGAACTTGAAGATTTTTATTTTTATATGCTTTTATTATGATTTTATTTTTAGGACGAGACTTGGCAGTTTTCTTATTATACGTTTATTTATACAGATACTAAAATATTAATTTTTATTCAATAGAATGTTGTTGCTTTTTTTATAAATGTTAAATTTTTAATTTTTCGATAGCGGGACTTAATGTGCTTGTGAATGATTTTACTTTTTAATCAATCTTTATTTTCGAAAACTATCCCTTGATACCCAAGACCACACGCGATCAAGCTATGGCGCAACCTCCAAGAAGTACGCTTTCTGATTTGGTAGATAAATCATGTTACGCTGAGGGCTTATGGCGTAAAGTGAAAATTTATAGAAAAATTAAAATTCTGGTTGTTTACCATCGTTTTATCAAGTTTACAACAACTTAAATTTATCTTTGGAACAACAGTTAAAATTACAGTTAAAAGCAAACAACCAGAATTTTAATTTTTCAATAAAATTTTCACTTTACGCCATAAGCCCACAGCGTAACATGCCTCACGTAAAAAATCAGAAAGCGTACTTCTCGGAGGTTGCGCCATAGCTTGATCACGTGTGGTATTGGGTATCAAGGGATAGTTTTCAAAAATAAAGGTTGATTAAAAAATAAAATCATTCACAAGCACATTAAGCCCCGCTATCGGAAAATTAAAACTTATAAAAACAACAACAACATTCTATTGTATAAAAATTAATATTTTAGTATCTGTATAAATAAACGTATAATAAGAAAACTGCCATGTCTCATCCTAAAAATAAAATTATAATACAAACATATAAAAATAAAAATCTTCAAGTTCCCCTGTTTACATCATTTCATTATTTCTAATCCATGAATGACTAAACAGTAAATCATAAAATGACTTCTAATGAAAATTGTCACAAAGTGGATTTGTTTTAAAAACATTTCAATCCCCCAGGAGTTCCCTTTCAACTGAGCAGCACACCCAAATACGGGGGGCGGGGGATTGTTTTACTATCTTCGAAAATGTTACTTGCCGTCGTTTTCAAGAAAAATAGCTAATAAATAAATTAGGGATCGACCGATACCATATTTCAACCGATACCCGTTACTTTTTTACAAGGGGCTGTATACATACACCACCTCCTAGAGGCCTGAGAAGGCCTTTTACGTCATCACTAGGTCTTTTAAGATGACGTTATCACAGGTTTTCGTTCATAAAGTAAAACTATTTAGAATTTCTGGTGGTTGATACAAATTTTAAAAAATATTTTATGCTGAAGATAAAAATTAAAATACCTTTCTGATAAAAAAATATTTATTTTGATCTATTTCTATACCATATATTTAATTAGCGATAGTTAAAATTTCCTATTTGTCGTAAAATTAAATCTTCTATTTTAAATCATTATAAAGCTTTATGCGGTAGTAAATTCACCACAAACTTTGAATAGTTTTACTTTGCGAAAATTAATGTGTGATGACGTCATTTTAGTGAACCTACAAATGATGCAAAATTTCTGTTCTCAGGCCTTCTATTTCTAGGAGGTGGTGATACATATCAACATACAAAATTCAATTTTACATGGAACCCAATTTCCTGTCACTTACATTCGGAAATATGTAGACACAGAGGAAAATTTCTCCAAATGCAAATGATGGGAAACGTGGTCTATATAACATATCTACCAACTCTCCCGTAATTTTCGAGAGTTTTCCATAACGATTTTAAACGACTTGCACTGTAAATTTGGCCTCATGTTAAGCATAAATTGCTGTGTAAAAATGAGATGTTAAATGTTGTATTATAATATATATACAGTCCCTTGTAAAAAAGTATCGGGTATCGGTCGATCCCTATAAATAATGATTTTATTAAAGAGGCAACGTCTTGCTCTGAGGCTGTGCTTCCGTTTTGTTTCCTAAAACGCTTGTAAGCTTGCTTCTTTTATTGCTGTCATATTATCTATAAGTGACTGACTGTTACTGCAATCCTGCTATCAATAGGTGACTTACATTCTTACATGACTTACTGTGTGCATTGAGTAAAGAAAAGTCAAACTCATACTAATCTGTTTTATTTAAACTTATCACTGTTTCTTTTGGTGAGTGCTGTTTATAAGTTTAAAATTCGCGTTCTCTTGCGATTATTTTAAATTGAATTTTATTTTTTTGCTAATATATACATACAAAGTTTTGAAAGATTTGAAAATTTTGCTAAAACTATTAAGACATGTTCATAGTTACCATTCATTTTTAGTATAGCTATAAAAACAGGTAATCTTAGTTCTATTAATTTTATGTTAAACTTGGTGGTGCTTTAGTTTCATCACACCATAAATTATTTGCAGAAAAATTGGTTGTAAGATTCAAACAAATGCAATTCGCAGTTACGCAGATGCTGGAACCGAAAGAGTTTTCACGCAGAAGCTCACAGTTTACTGTGGGCTTATTAATTAATTGAAAATCATACGGAGGTCATCAGAAAAAAAATTCTAGATTTGAAGTTTTTCTTTTGTGTTTCTTCTGATGTTGCGTAGATCTTCCAGAAAAAGGTCTGATATCTTACGAAATGAGCCATGCTACGTAGACGGTTTCTATGAGCTTAAAATGATAATTTATACAGAAAAATTACAATTATATAATTACTCATGGTCATTTTCTCAAGTTTATAATTTCTTAAATTCATCTTTGGAAAAACAGCTAAATTTTTATTTAAAATTTGAAGCTGCAAACAAAATTACTAGACAGATTTTTAGCATGAGATTTAATAATTAATTGCCATAAATTCAAGTACTCACAAATTTTCATTTTACTTCTAAATCTTCCTATATACGAGGCGTATTCGGAACGTAAGTTCTGTTAAAATAAAATCCACGCTGTTTTATTATTACATATAAGAGCATAAATTAAATTATTTTTCTGCATAATTTCCGCCAATATTCAAACACATGTGTAAGCGGGTTACCAGCTTTTGTATGCATTCTTCATAAAAAATCCCCGCCAACGACGATAATCATAACTCTGAATTATGCTTTTTACACAGCATTTTTCATTTAATCGTCGGATTGAAACAGTTTGCCGCCTAGATCGCGATTATATGTCCAGGAGCTGGTTGTAGCCGAACGGCACCAAGTCTAGGCTGTACGGAGGTTGAACTAACTGCTCCCAACGAAACTGTCGAATCATCCTTTGCATGTCACCAGCAGTATGAGACCGAGCATTGTCAGGGAGCAACACAATCCTTCATTGAACATTCCTATACGTTTGTTTTGAATTGCATGTAGTAATTTTTTTCGCCGTAATCGTAGTTATCATCATTGGCGAGAAGTTTCTATGAAGAAGGAATAAAGACGTTATTAATCCGCAACGACTAGTGTTTTGCACATCGGTGGAAACTACGTAGAAAAATAGTTTAAGGCATGTTCTTTCATGTAAAATAAAGTTTATTTGAAAAAAAAAATTACTAATTTTTTATTCGAAACGGAACTTACTTTCCTTGCACGCCTCGTACAATGACTCATTTCATAAATCGGAGGGCATTCTTATACCTTCTATAAAAAAGAAAGCATAGCAACTTCTACGTCACCAAGCTTTGACGTCATTTTCAGGCAGTCATTTGAAAGTTTTACTTTCACAAAATGAAACTATCAAAAATTTCTCTTTAATTTACTCATGAATAACAATATTTTAATAATTTGAAATAAAAAATATTATTTTACGACAAATGGCAGTTTTTAACCATGACTAGTTAGATAATATGATAAGGAAATAGATCATAAAAAAATTAATTTGAATACAGGTTTGAATTTTGATACAAGTTTGAATTTTAAAGTTTAATTAAAGATATTTTCCAATATTTGTAGCACCCACCATAAATTTTCAATAGTTTTTTTTGTGAAAACAAAACTGTCATGAAGTCGCTTTCGTAGCATAGTGATGACGTCAAAGCTCTCTGTATATGGGAAGTGTTGGCATTGCAGCTGAAGGTTCAAGTATAGGTGGAAAATGAAAACATTTTATTCAGAATTTAAGATTCTTCTTAAAAAAGTATGAGTTTAAAAGCGTTTAACTTTCATCGTTGTTTACATAATAGATTGAACTATTAATGAAATTGTTAACATGGTACTGAGCAACCACAACCTCAATCGATCTACAGAAATTACTACGATCCGCCTGTATATCACTCTTTTCATTCACCAGCAGACTTTCCTCTTGTTCTTCACAGCTGAATACTATATCGAAAAAGTACATGAAAAATATACTATTTGCAAAATGTGTTTAATTATATTCCAGAGTTTTGGCAATCATGCAGAAAGTAGAAATGGGCGGGTTCAGTAAATGGTTCAATTTCACACATTGTTGTGAAAACAGGGCATGCAGTTAAAATCTAGTATACATGTTAAACCTTTAGAAAGATTTGAGTGACTATAATGAACAATTTTCCTTCTCTGAATAAAGCTGACCTACGCTTAAATACTGAGTTCAATTCCGAAATATTAGTTTGTCTCGGTTACTACTGCAGCATGCTAGGATATTTCCTTGATTGAATAAGACGGGACTAATTCATTCTGTAAGTTTCAAGTCCCGTTAGTTCGCAGGTTCCTCGGACAGAACCCTCTCCTTGCCATTGCACATTTGATTGCATTATTTTTAGTTTCGATCGGGGTAACGAGTGTAACGTAACGAGTGTTGGAACGTAAATTTGCAAAGTGTTATTTAATTAACTATGGCTACGTTAAGAATTTGGAGAGTTTAGAGTTCTACAGAACTCTTTAATTAAAACGGACAATCGTTCCATGTATCTCAACGAGGTTTTAATTTCCACAGTTCTGTATATATGTATATATACAGGGTATAGAGTGTTAACGGTGCCCAATGACTATTTCCTGAACCGTTAGTCAGAGACATATAGTTCCGAATGCCAAAATGCTTTAAATTGTATAATCTATTATATCAGAAAAAATCGGAGTCAATAAATATGACGACATTTAAATTTTTATACGATCCCCCGGTCATATGAATTATATTTAGAAAAAGTTTCCTTATACAATTTCATGCACAAAGAAAAAAAAAACCTCCTTCTACTACCAAAATTCACCGATTTAGAGCCGCTTAAAGTTAGAGCACTTTTCAAGCAGCGAAATAGGAGTTGTATAGAAAATGAATTTGAGAAAAATTAATGTACATCGCTTTCAGCTTTGTAATAGTATTTATTTGCAATTTTATTAACTACTTTATGATTGTAGATTGCTATAAAGAAAATTAACGTTTAACTATATGTATCCAATAAATTAACATAATAATATAGCTTATACTGAAAATATAATTTTTAAAAAGAGTTTTTTTAATGAACTGGTGTTAAATAACTTAAAATAAAAAAGGGGAATAAAACACTTCATTAAACATTAAATTAGAAAATGAAACATTTTAAAATACAAATGTACGTATTTTAGAAACTTAAAAAAGTAATAGTTAGCGTAACATGTGCTCAAAGTAGCTTCCTTCGACTTCAATGCAAATATGCACTTGAGTAGAAAACTCTTCCTGTACTTTGCATAGCGTACTCGGTGTTACACATCTGCATGCTACACATATATGATTTAGTAATTCTGACCCGCATATGTTTTTATAGAGCCTGAATATAACCCTTACTTAAAGATCAGTATTCTAAAATAAGTTTTGCTTTTTCCTCCGTATCATATCGGAAAATGAAATTAAAACCTGTAATTTAAAATTTCAGTGTTTATACGGTCCCTTAATGGTTTAGTATAACGGAGCATTTTTAAACGTGGAAAAGCGACAGAAGTCAAAATGTTTGCTGCTTTATAACTCCTTGAATTTGGGTAGTAGAAAGACGGATTTTTTATTGTGCATGAAATTGTATAAAGCAAATGTTTCTAAATATAACTGATAGGATCGGAGGACCGTATAAAATTTTAAGTTTCGTAACTTTTATAAAAACTTATTTATTGACTTCGATAGTGTGCTTCTGACTAACGGTTTAGGAAATAGCCATTGGGCACCGTTACCACTGGATACCCTGTATATATATAAAATAGTTTTAAGTTTACTGAAAGATAATCAAACACATTATTTAAAAATATGTTACATGCATACCATATTTCTCTTTCAGTGGCTGGGTGGCTGGGAAGAACACTCCACTAATCGTTATAAGGATTGCCTACATTTAATTGTCCGTAGTTACCTTTTAGCACTGTGTTTTAACACCAATTCAAAGTAATTCACTTCAACTGAATTGTTCAATATCTGTAATCATGGCGGTTATACTTTTATAGGCAGTGAATACTTATAATATTTCTAAATGAAGCATCTCGAATGAATGTCATGTTATAAATCTAAATATTGATTGATCTATGTATGTCTAACCGTTTGTTCATATAAAATGAAGCTGAACTAAAGTCTATAACATTATACTTTACGTAATGTACACAACGATTAAAATTTTCAGAAATTAAGTTATTCGTAGCAAAATATTCTTAAGCAGAGCCAACACCTCCTACAATAGAAACAATGTTCCCTAGATATAGAAAGCCTTACAACTCCAATTTGACTAAAATATAGCCATCAAGCTTTGACGCGATCATCAAGCCTTAATTTCAAAGTTTTATTCTCACAAAATAAAACTACTAAAAACTTCTGGTGAATGCTCCAAATATTAGCAAAAATATTAAAATAAATATTAAAATACATTTCTCATACAAAATTATTCATGGTGACCTATTTCCTTATCTTATTATCTAATTAGTCACAGTTAAAAACTGCAATTTGTCGTAAAATTGTATTTTTTATCTCAAATTATTAAAATATTGCTACTTATCGGTGTACTCACCAGAAATTTTTAACAGTTTTATTTTTAGAAAATAAAACTTTTAAACGTAGACAACGATGACGTCAGTTGTTTTCCACGCGTCCTAGATGTAGAAAGCCTTACAACTCCTTCGCCACAAAGCTTTGACGTCATCATTAGGCCTACGAGAATGACGACATTACTGTTATATTTTCAAAAAGTAAAACTACTCAAAATTATATGTGAACTCTGCCAATATTTGAAAATATCTTAAATTAAACATTAAAATTAAAATACCTTTCTCATACAAAATTATTCGTTCTGATCTATTTCCTTATCATATATCTAATAAGTCACAGTTAAAAACTGCCATCTGTCTTAAAATTATAATTTTTTATCTCAAATTATCGAAATATTGCTATTCATGAGTAAATTCGGCAGAAATTTTTAATAGTTATATTTAGTGAAATTAATACTTTTAAAAGTAGGCGTGGTGATGACATCAAATCTTGGTGACGTAGAAGTTGTTAGGGTTTCTTTCTCTAGGAGGTTTTGGTATAGCGCATTCTACGAAAATGGCTTTTAATGTATTTCAGAATACTAGCGTGAAATATTTCTTATGCAATTATGAACTAGCTTTCCCAAGAGTAATTAACGAGTTATTTACATGCTACATCGCAAATCAAATATCAGAGCTTTTTTTGTCGGCACAACAAGCAGGGATTTGTTATCTTGAGGATAAGAAGTAGCAAAACTGAATCTCGAATTCAATTGTTTGATATGAATGCTTATTTATAAAATCGCTATCAAAATTGCTTTAAGGTTTTAGTTTGGTGTATTAAACGGACTACTATACAGAGCTTCCGCTATAGAAAACGTGAAATTAATTTTTAGCATTACTAATATATGAAATGTGATAAAAATTTAAGTTTCGATATATATTATTAAAACTAACTTATAATTAATGTTAGGGGAAACATTTCTCTTAAGATTTCATTGCCTTGTAGTAGTGTGTAGAATTTCACATGAATTTTAGCACAATGTAAGTAAATAATAATAAATCGTATGAAACAGATATAAGAGACCCAGTGTCCCTATGTGCCCTCAAAAGATGATGCAAAAATTCGATACAACTCGGCAATTAGCAATTCGCCAGAATATGAAAGCAAATCCCTTCATCTAACGCAAAAATGTAGTTACTGCGTGCGCTAGAGCCAGCATCAATTGTCGCATTGTAGTGCGATGCGGTAGTTTTTTCTCGTGTAGCATATTAAATGTTTTTATTTGAATTAAAGCACCACCTATCAGCAAATTTTGGTACTATATTTTAATAAATGGCAAGCGAATTATTCGATAAAATTGTTCTTCAAATTTAATCTCATTTGGAGCAATATAACATATTATAGAGCCCTCTGAAGTGGACAACCTATTTTGCTAACCTGCATATTTAAAAGAAGCATCAAATGTTGTGTTTTCAATCTCCTGTTGTAACAAAACCATTTTAATACTATCTTGATAATGTTTAAGTATCAGATAAGAATTGTCCATATAAAACTGGCTAAAACTCTCAACTGAAAAGATTTGTAGTAATTATACCGAGCGATTATAATAAAACGCTTCCACGAAACGCATGTGTAAGATGTGAAATGGTGTAGTGGCTAAAGAACTGTTATATCACACGTTAGGTTCGGGTTCAATTCCCGGTTTGCGCTTGCGTTTTAAGTTCTCTCTCTTTTCATAGGGATAACGCTGGCCACCTACTGGGTGCTGCGTGCGTCTAATACGAGCCATAGTAGTGGCGAATGTTTTACGAGCAAGTGCCCAAAATGACGATCTAACTCCAAGAACTAGCTATCAGATTTCAGGGCAGTATGCAGATTAAAAATTTTTTTTGCTATAAAATCTGACAATATTTTACTTGAAATGTTTAAATTTTTCTTAATTCAACTCTTCTAAGGTTTTTTTTCTTTTTTTTAAGTTTCAAATTGTGATTTTTCCATAAGAAGCACGTAACGGGAGAGGAGTGCCAGTCCAACTAGATCCTCACTCAAGTACCAAAGCTGTTTTTTTGCTTTGCGATTGCTGTTACGACTACTTGTTTATCGATTTCCTTATACAACATTTGTACGCTGATTTTATCAGGCTTCATAATGAGCTGAAAAGGAAACGTTGAAAGAAGATCATGCTTAGTTTCATAAGAGACAAGTAAGCAGGCGTGGGAGCAACTGAATTTTCCCCTCCTTGTAAGTAAAATCCATCACTTTCATTGGTGCAACACATGAAGATGGCAAAATTCTATAAAAACTGAGCAATCCATCTTGATAGCGAAGCTTAATAAAAATAGATTTTTAGCGAAGTTCAAACCTACGCGAACATTAAAATTATGCGAAGTTCGAGTTTATGATTACGTTTAATTAGTATTACAAAAACCCTGGAATGTATTATTCGACCTACTTACTAGATTAATAAAATCAAAATTTTGTCAGAACGTTTCTTTTAATTCTGCAATTTCTAAAATAATAACATAAATCTGTTTCCTAAAACTACGAAACATTATTCCAACCTTTCAATTTTTAAAATTTCATGTAGGAATCTCTAGAAATCTGCATATTTTTGCTAGGCCACCGAGAAAGTAATATGTAGAAGAACAGTAAAAAGAAACAATAAGCATTTATTTAAAAAATCACGGCACACTTAAACGAATAAGATATTGGAAGCTTTTCAAAAATAAGTCTGCCATTTTTATTTTATTTTTTTCATTTACAAAATAAAGAATCTCTAGTTAACGAATAACGTGCTTAAGATATTAAAAACGAAACAAGAATTTTCTCAAACGAAGTTACTGAAAAACTTTTTTTTTACATTTGTATTTATTTGAATTTCCAGATAAATTTTTTAATCAATAATCTCGATATTTATCATATTTCCCATAGTGTGAACAATTTGCAGTGAAAGAAAATGTTTTGTTGAAATTTGTGTTCTTCTTTCGTCTTCTTTTCTTTTTTTTCTCATTTCGTTCTTTATCCATGTCTAGAGTTTTCGTGATTTGAAAAAGACGAGGAATTTCATAGTCTTCCTTAAAAAATATGAAAATAAATACTATTGAGTGATATACATTTTCTATTATGAAAAATAACTGTGGCATTATAACCATATTTAGCTCATTTTTTTGCATAAATATTCAAAGTACACACTACTACAATCATTCCACGAACCATAGAGTCCAACAACCGCGGAATATAATTACCCCTTCTCGTAAACATTATTTATTAGAATTTTTCACAATCGCAACCTGTTCGCGCGTATAGTACAAAAATTTTGCTAATTTTAAGCCCAAATTCATTGTTTAAAAAAAGTGGTAGATCGCAGTTATGTATAAACTAATATTAAATTGGCCTCCAAGAATTTTATAATCATAAAAAATACATAAAACCATTCTTATTTTACCATCAAATGAACTCGCCATAGATGTTAACTTGTCAGTCACTTCCTGCATAGGGGGTAACGCTGCTCGACCACTGGGTGCCCCATAATAAAATGGCCACAATACCTTCCGGCAACTGCTGTGGATAATATCTAATCGGGAAGTGCCCGCCCGTTGAAAAAAAATGCTATTTTTCTTTTAAAAAATCAGGCTAATATGGATAAAGCAACTGTAATAGAAATCCATTTTTCAGTGATTCTTAGAATTCGCGTAACCGTATTTTCAGCATTTTTCAAGAGAACGATGTAAGAAATCATTCATTCATTTTTTCTGGACTGAAACAAAAAGGGCTTTCATAGCTGCCAACCTTTGCGGAATATAACAAGCCACTTTCATATCTGCAACAATTACGGGCATATAATTAACCACTTTTTGTAAACAGTATATATTTATGCATTTCTTTCAATAAAGTAAATGAATTTACCGTAAATTTCAGAAATATCGCTGTTAAAATTACTGTTTACAAAAAGCTGCTACTTACACATAGCTGCCAACCTTCCCGATTTCTTAAGCAGATTTCCCACCGCAATTTTTAAACAGCTTTATTTTGCGTTAAATTTTTGGCGTTTCTCTAAGCATGAAATTAGTGTAGGGGAAATGTCCCGAAGACATCGGGAAGGTTGGCAGCTGTGCTCTTTTTGTGTCCGCCTCTCTGTAGAAGGTAGCCTTTGCCCCTGGCCTTTGCCGGCTTACTGATTACCCCCTAATAGAATGGCTATCATTTTCTTACTTATCAGTGGTAGTTGCCTGATAAGCAATGAAAATTAATTAGTAAAACAAACTGAACTAATGATATGTTCATACGTTCTCTTATCGATTACAAAATATTGCATCCGTTATTCCACGCCTACAAAACCTTAAACTTTCTAATAATTGAAAGTAAAAATTCACTCGAAATTCTTTTTGAATTTTGGTAGTCTTATAACACGAAAGAAGCAGAAAGTGGAAAACGATATTAGAAATTAAGAGCTATTCAGCAGCGATTTAGAGAAAACGAAAAATAAGTTAGTCATTTTTTTTCTAAAATTTATTATAAACATTTTTCTTTGTATCATATACATTGAAATGTTTGATTTAGATTAGGCAAATAACCGTAGCAACGAATGTAAATATCTGACATAATTACTTGACGTTAATAGAAAACATAATTTACATTTCCGATTACTTATATTTTTAGATCAAATTCGTTTATGTATAAATTTTTGATTCCTTTTAATTGTGCCAGAATTTTATCCCGTAATACAAATGAAAATATACATAGCGTCTTTTTAACATACATAACGGAACATTTTAAGGTGTTGTTCATAATAATTGTAAAGAAAACATCACTTTACTTCGTTATTGGGTATAGAATTTCAATATACTGATTACAGAAATCTTTTCTGGAACTAGGTACATATCGGCAGCCGCGCAGGGTTGCAAATCACCAGCGTTCTATAAAATTGATTAAAGCACTTGTAGAAAAGGACTGCTTATTGGTTATTCTAATCATTCATTTAACTAAATTTACAACAGCTTGAAACAGGAAGGTCAAAGAAATCAATATTTTATCATTTCTGAAGTGAAATCAAAATAGAGTAGACATTTCGTATTTTATATCGATCTGTCTAGGAAAATAAAAACACTTAGACGCAATCGAGATCTTTTACCCATGACATTATTAAACTATTCCCTTCACAAATAAATAGCTAATCAGAGGCAGATGTTACTATAGGGAGTATCAGACATTGAAAAACGTAAAGTACAATGCACTCTTGATAATCTGGCTGTCAAGGTCAAACAACGAGGTCTTGATAATCCAGAAGTTTTCGATTATCTGGGGGTTGCCTCGCCTCATATCAGATTATGAAGATTTTAGTGTAAATCGCAAATAAAGGAAATATTCAATGCATACCGATCTTAGATATTCAGAAAACAAGACAGCAAATTACATTTTTATTTTAAGAAATCCTTTTCTTTAACTTAGTGTTTCAATTTTATTCAATGTAATAAAGCATAACACGTGATTTTATACCCATAAAGAAAACTTCCACAGGAGAGTTGCCAAAGATTATGGAATATAATTTGCTACCTTTGTTGCACCACTTGCTAAAACGGATTAAATATATCCCGTAAAGTTTGGCAACTCTGGCATTGTGCACAACATTCTAGTAAATACTGAACAATCAATCACAAGTAAATAACCATAGAAAAACAAAATTCTGAATATGCCAATCTTAACCCTGCAAGGCTAATTTTTTTTTTCCTGTGTCTGAAATAAATATATGTGATATTGTTAGAGATTAAAGGGGGAAAACAGTTTTAAAAATAATTACCTAATATTTTATTAGAAAATCACTTTTATAGTTCAGTTTTGCATCCGGTAAACTCGGCCTTAGCTATACTTTTTTGGTACTTATTTTGAAATTTTAGTATTCAAATTTTCTTGATATGTCGAACTGCAGCACACATTAATTTTTTCCGGGTAAAAACTCTTTGCTAACTATTTTGTTAATATTTTTCTAAAATAAACAAAACCACATTCGAAAGATTGCTGTTTAAATTTCAATCAGTTTTGGCAATAATATGAATAGTAAGCACATCTATACGCAACAGCTTTAATTATCGTTGACATGTAAAAATACTCTTAAAATTCGGCAGACGTCTATACTAGTACATCATAGGTGCCAAGTATTACGGTATATAATTAACCACTTTTCGTGAACGGTAATTTTCTTAAATATAGAAAAACTTCTGCTTTAAAGGCGTAGCCTGGTAACTGCTAAGGAAAATTATAAAAAAAAAATACACTTTATAAAAAGAGGTTAATTAAACTCCATAATACAGTGGACTCTCTCTATCTGAACACTCTCTAATGTGAACACCCCGGTAATATGAACACATTACGACAGTCCCGGCGAAGCTCCATAGACTTAACATTAGATTAACTCTCTGTATTCTGAACACCCCGCTATTATGAACGCTACTTTTGATCCTCATTCAACCTTTACCTCTCCGTAAACTGAACATGTGTTGGCAACTGGAATTCGAGGAATTCCCCTGGCATGGAAATTCAGAGAAAACTCATCCCCTCATGACTGGAGGGTACAGCGTTTCAAGTTTTGAGTCAAGTTCTTTTGTATTCCCTCATTCACAGAGCTCGCACCCCCCTCCCTCCCCCTTCCTCCTTTTTCATATGATACAGTCTAGAAACCAGCCGATGAATCTGAAATTGCCAGCCTTTGATGCAACTGCAATCTTGACCAATGAAATGGAAGTGTTTAGGCAGGTGTTTATTTAAGCGTGTATTTGAAGTCATGTATCGTATGGCTTGTAGAGAGGTGAGGTAGCATAATCTATTTGGTTTTGTTCCTTTTGCTCAGAAAAGAATAAAGTTTTCATCATTTCACTGTCCTTGCAGTATAAGAATCACTGTAGTTACACAGATATGTCGGAAATAAGTGCTAAAACGAAAAAAAGGAAAGAACTGAAACTTCGGGAAAAATACGAAGTTGTTAAAAAATTAAAGTTGAAAGTTAGTCAAAGAAAAATTGCATCAGAGTTTGGAATTTCTGTAGGCCAAGTCAACGGAATCAGCAAGAAGGAGAAAGAAATTATAGCTGCTTTTGAAGCAAATGAACCGTCTTCAAAGTGTAGAATTTTTGAAAAGAAAACGGGAAACGAGAGCATAAACAATCACGTCTGGAAGTTTTTTACACAAATGAGAACAAAGAATCTTCCTGTCACTGGACCTTTGCTAAAACAGATTGCTTTGGATTTTGCAGAAAAGGAAAATATCAAAGAATTCAAAGCATCGGAAGGATGGTTGACTCGCTTCAAAAGTCGGCATAATATTGAATTTAAAATTATGAATGGTGAAGCTGCAGACGTAAATATGGACACTGCAGAAGAGTGGAAAACTAAACTTCCGGACTTAACAAAGGATTTCAACGCAGCTGATATTTTTAATGCCGACGAAACCGGCCTGTTTTTCAGAGCTCTTCCAAATAAAACTTTAGCAGAAAGAAGTGAGAAATGTGTGGGCGGGAAAATGTCGAAAGAAAGACTTACCGTCATGCTCTGTGCCAGTTCCACAGGAGAGAAGCTCAAACCACTGGTAATCGGAAAAAGTGAAAAACCAAGATGCTTCAAAAATGTGAATATCGCATCATTGTCTGTTCACTATAAATCAAATCGAAAAGCCTGGATGTCATTCTCAATTTTTTCGCAGTGGTTGGAGGACGTCAACGAGATGATGAGGAGCGAAAGAAGAAAAATTCTTCTTGTTGTGGATAATGCAGCATCACACAGAAACATGCAACTCAGCAATGTGAGCCTGAAGTTTCTACCACCGAACTGTACTCCTATTATCCAACCATTTGATCAAGGAGTAATCAAGACCTTTAAAGCTCACTACCGAATCCATTTTCTGAGGAAAATGTCCCTGGTGATGGAGGAGGCAAATTCTGCAGCTGAACTAACAAAGAAAGTCACTGTTATGGATGCAGTCCACTGGATATCAATGGCTTGGAATGAAGTAACCCCTCACACTATCAAGAGATGCTTTTATAAAGCAGGATTCCCGTGTGATGATGACCATTTAGGAATAGAGGACCAAGTATCAAAAGCTGTGAATGACTTGGGGTCAATTCTTCAGGAGCTTCATACTGAAACTGAACCTGACTCTTATCTCGAAGTCGATGGAAGCCTTCCGATTTGCGACAACAACATCGTTGAAGAGGAAGAGGATAGTGGAGATGAAGAAGCAGAACCTCAAGACACTAATGAAACAAAAAGAACACTTACATTCAAGCAATATGGCCAAGGGATTCAAGACCTGATGGACTATGCGGGTGAGCATCATCCGGAAGCCTTTCCACTACTTAAACAATTAGACAATATGTATGCTGCACGAGCATATACATTGCAAAAGCACACTAAAATTACCAACTTTTTCAAGTAATTAACCATTTATGTATTATATATAATTATGTATTATTATATATTTTGTAAAACTTTTTTAATAATATTAAATTTAAAAAAATGAGATGGTAGGATACAGGTCCGACTGAATTTTATTTGACATTGCACTAGCTGCCAAATCTAAACTAAGCACCTCCATCTCGGTAACTAGCGTGGCTAACTAGGCTTAGCATTCTATAAAATTTCATTGCGTACTCACATTTCTCAATCTCCCTCTATACTGAACACCCCCGTAATCTGAACACTTTTCCCTGGTCCCTTTAGTGTTCAGAATAGAGAGAGTCCACTGTACTTGGCATCTATGGTATATACCTTCCAACTACTACGGATTATAATGAACCACCTTTTTTAAAATAGTACATTTTCTTAAGTACTTTTCCAAAATAGCAACCACCCATGTGCTGAGCACGAAAATTCTTGTTTTAAAAAAGCGGTTAATTATATTACGTTGTGGTTGGAGGGTATGCGAGTATTTTATAGACGTAGAGGAATAATTAAAGTGGTTGTGACACATATGGTACCAGTTGCCTTGTAGGGTTAAAAATATCGCTTAAACTCCAAAATCATATTTTTAAAATGTAAGGGCCGTGAATTTACGCGCCAGTGGAATAATAGAAGAAAAATAAACTTCTTAGAAGCGAGTTTATTTTAATTAGTGATCACTGGGAAAGACGTGTGATGTATAAATTCATTTCCATAGCTGCCAACTCTTCCGATTTTTCCTCACTATCTTCAGACAATTTTATTTTACAATAAAATTTTGGGCTTATTTTAAGCTTAAATTCGTAAGTAAAAATTAGTGGTGGAAAATCTTCCGAAAAAACCGGAAGAGTTGGCAGCTATGCATTTCTATTCATGCAAATAAGATTCATAGTCCCATTCATATGATATTATCGAGAGAAGATTCATTGAAAAGGGATAAAAATATATTTAGATTTCAATTAAAGCATACATGGAACATGTTTTTCAGGATTTCATGCAAATTGTGTGACATGTCTTTGATCAATTCTCATCTTAGCTGAAATCTTCGCCTTGTAGCCAATTTTAAAAGCTAAGACCTTAATTCTTTACAGATAATTAATAACAGAAAGTTAGGAAAAGTCACAATTTTTTTAATGATTATATCATAACTTTCTAATACAAAACTGAAACAAGATTGATTTTGGGGTCAAAATGGCCCATCGAGGAGTTCTAGTGTTAAAATACACCTACCCCGAATTTTTAGCATCGTTTCAATTTCTTTTTCAAATACTTTCCGAAGATTACATTTAGTATAGTTCGTACGTTAGCTAGCAGAAAAGTTTTTAAAATTATATGAGAATAATATTTTTCGCACAGAAATATTGCTTTTTATTTCAAATTTTTAGCTTCGTTTACAAACCTAAAATGTCTTTTTACAAAATGTATTCAAATGTTGTTAAAAATATTTACAAAATTTTCGTTAGTGTATGAACTAGAAATATTCCAGTATGATTCCGAACTTAATAAATTCACAAACTCGTATACGTAACGATATCCTTTAATATTAAATCGGATTACAATGTAAACAATTTTTCTTAATGTATGGGTAGATGATTTTAATTACAGCTTTAATTAAACAATAAAATTATCATTTTATAGTACTTAACTTAAGAATGAAATGTTTTATTTATTGTTTTGCTTAATGAGTATGCAATGCATTAAGATACACATTATATGCCGAAATGTTTTTCTCGAACCAAATATGAAAATAGAAAGATTAGATTATAAATTGATATTTTAATTAAGATGTACGGAAACATTAAACAAATTTATTTCGTCTCCGAAGCTTTGTTAGTGTTTTTTTATAATGCGTCACACATTCAGTTTTCAATATTTTAATCAAATGTTACCTCCCCCCCCTAAAAAAAAGAAAAAAAATCTTTGTGTCTTCTTATCACTATGAACTATTATGCAATTTTGTCTCTATTAAATTGATTTCTTTTCTTTTCTTTAAAGCATTAGGATAAATCTTGTATATAAAAACTCAAACACTTTTTAAAGAAAAATAGTTATATTAAGGTGTATTTCTTTTTTCCAATTAACAGTATAGTTAGGGTACGGAAAAAAATATATGTTTATTTAATCGTATATTTAAAATAACTTTCACCATAATATTTCAAATTTTCAAAAAAGTAACTGTTTAAAATTTGAAGCAGATCCGCAACGAAGTTTTCTAAGCTTTATTTTATTTTTATTTTTGCCTATTCAAAAAAATCCTTAACAGTATTCATCGATTATTCAAGAGATTTAGAATTTTATTTTTAATACAAGTTTATTTAAGTATATTTATTTTAGGTCATTTCTTTCGCATTATTAAGCTAATAAGTATTTTAAAATATGCTGGCTTGATATTACTTGGATTCTTTTACAAAGAGGTAAACTATGCATAATATGTTTATGCCTAAAACCACAAAACACATGGCATCTACAGAAAATTTACAGCTTTAAACATACCTGCCAGCAGATATGGAATCTATGTATATATAAATAAGCTAAGCAAAACTTTAGTGTCCCTTTTGCAGCGCACTGCGCGAACGAACGACCGTCAAATTCGGCACAGTTAAAGTTCGTATGAAATTGTTTGTGCGAATGTTCAAATTTTTGTGTAGTATGCTAATGCACCGTAAAAAATTAGAGAAGTCACTTGGCACGCAGTATTTCGCGCCAAGTCGGCCGATGGTTCTATTGTTGTGTCAGTGTTGAAATAACAACACTTAGTTTCAGCAGTACTATAGGGTTATACTATTACAACAAAATTTGCAATAAGTGGAATTATTCCCTAGTTTGGTGATACGCCAATGACTAAAATGTGCTTTTGCAATGTTCTTGGAAACTTTAGTAGCGCGAAGTGTCTTTTAAGTGCGCGAAGTGTTGTAAATGCAATGTTTAAAATCAGTGAAAAAGCCTTAAAGGAGAGAATAATATTTACTATTCGTTCCGGGCAATTCGCAATGCAAGAGACGCTGCGCAGAAACGTGCCAATTCGACAATTTCTTCATTACCTCCCATCAGGTAGTATGCTAAAGCAAATTTTATCCAAAAGTATTATTGAAGAAATAGCTCAGGAATTAAGAGGGAGTGAAAATAATAATATTAATGAAGTGTATGGAAATATGTCCGAAAACATTATCTCACATAACATATTGAAGTCAGTTATAATAAAACCTAAAAATGATGATTGAACTTATATTAATGTTAATAATCGAATATCAGGTGCGGATCCAAGGTTAGGGCGGTGGAGGCTATCGCCTCCTCTTGGGCGAAGTGCCAAAAATCTGTTATAATCTGTTAAAATATATTATGATTCTAATGAAAAGTATGTAGCCTTTTCTAAGAGGTGTATTGAGGGTACTACTCCCTGTCCTTTTTAATCATCGCTCATAATAAATTTTATCGGTAAGATATTTAATATTAATTGTTATAATTGATTATATTAATTAATTATAAAATGATTTTGCGTATTATATCCCCCTATTTCAGGTACAAAATCGCCCCCTCTTTGAGTAATTTCTAGATCCGCCCCTGTCGAATATCTGATGAATAGAGAACATATCACCGTAGCTACCATAAAATAATTTGCTATTATGACCGTGAAATCAATAACTATCCAGTAGAATTTTTAAGTCCTTTGAATGTCAGTGGTTTGGTTTTCTTTTCTTTTCTTTTCGGTTAGCCGGGAGCAAGTAAAAAATTGCGAAATAATTGTGATCTGCGCGAAATTCTTACTAACCTAAAGCGATTTCCAGTACATAGTTGTTTATCCATTTCCATATTTTGGAAGTTTCATTTAATTTCGTATTTTTATTCAATTCCACACGTTTTCAGAAATTCCCCACTATGTCACCAATAAGCATACAAATTTCTTTTTAGTATATTGACATTTTTGTATTTATTTAATTCTGTATCTAAATACTATTTGTATACGGATTAAAATTTCCGCCTTTTATGGGGGGGAAAGAGAACAGTGTTTCAGAAGTAGTCTTTAAACGTTTCCCAGAAAAAACAATTGGCGGGATTTTCACCTGGCTAAAAAAAAAAAAAAGAAAGAAAAAAAACAGAGTTTCCCACCACATAAGTAAGTAAATTGCATCAATATACTAATAAGAAGCTCAAGTACAAAGGAAACATTAGACCATGGAACAGGAATGCGCATCAAGTTTATACAGGATGGCCATAATTAAACTGCAAGTGTTCAAGGGGTGCTGGAGAGAAAACTACCAGGAATATTCCACTGAAACTTGGTATCTACACGTTTCAAAACATGCGCAAGTCAAAATTCCATTCTAAAATATCGCCATTTTCACCCAATAGGTAGCGCTATATCATGTTTCAATGCTTATGGAAGTCATATATGCAAATTTTAAGCCCATCGAACAGTGTAAAAACAAGACCACATTCAGTAATGGTCAATCATGACTCTGAATAAGAAGGAACGAGCATTGTTACTGAAGATATTCTATCAGAATTGCAGCAATTATTCAGCTACTCTGAAAGAATATCGGCGTATGAAACGATTAAGAAGAGGTCCAATGAGTGTCAATGAGAATAAATAATGTTTTAATTCTTTTCAAAAGCGTCTTTATGAATTGTTTAATTTGTGATCTTAATTTACGTTAATTTTTGATTACATGTTGCTGTAAAAATTTAATTACTGAAGCGAATTGTATGGAATTTTGATAAACTGTAAATGATGTTTTATATTGTTTATATGCCTCTTAGAATGTCACTATGTTCTGTCTATCGGCTTTGGAAGTTGTATATGCCACCGGTAAGCTTCGAAGTATGGTACAGCGCCATCTATCGGGTGAAAATGACTATTTTTTTCTTGCATATTTGACTTGCGCATGTTCTGAAACATGTAGTTAGCAAATTTCACTGGAATATTCTCGGTAGTTTTCTCTCCAGCACTCCTTGAACACTTGCAGTTTAATTATGGCAACCCTGTACATCGTAATGCTATTGATTGCGAAGTTGTAACTGGAACCGCAGGAAACGTTAGAAATGGCTACATAAAGAATTTTAATTCCACTTAGAAAATATTCTGGTACTATTTTACCGTATCCTTTCAGAAATTCAATTTCCAAATATACCTGCATTTGCGATGATAGTAAATAAATGTCAAGGACAATTATTCGAAAAAAGGATAAATTTATTGAGGGTGCAAGGTTTCATACATGGTCAGTGGAACGCCTCAGCAAGTAGACTTGAATCAATCGACTTTTTAAGATTTTATAACTCCAAGCATAATGGGTCTCTAGCCGAAGATAGTTCCAGGTTCAATTTTCGGAGGAGGCCACTAGACTTTTTAGATTAGCTTAAATTGTTCAAAATGCAAAGTGAATGCGTGAAATCCAGGGTCGGTAGAGGGAGATGACTCTATGACCCATTCGCTGGAGCTGCCTTTGTATTTAGTAAAATATGATAGAGTTTTTACAAAAACACCGTGTTCACAGAAAAGTGTGGTGGTTGTAAGGTGAAATTGTACAAAGTGGCCACTAAAGACAGATAGTCTCTTAGCCAATGAGGTCACTTTAATAGGTACCAGTGTATATGGAATGGTGAGACGTATTCTTTGACAGAAGAACTTTATGCACACTCAAATTTTAAAAAAATAATGCTTTATGGTCGAATTTCGACCACTGGCAGACAACTAGTAAATATAATTAGCCTTTTTTCTAAGCAGTAATTTTTTAAAATATTTTTTCGGAATAGTAACCCGTTCGCACGCCTATCCCGAAAACTTTGGCAGTTTCTAAGCCCCCAACTTTCTGTTTCAAGATGTAGTTAATTATGTTCCGTTCATATTGACAGCTATGGTTTTAACGGACAAATTAATTTCGTTTAAAACAGTCAGGTGTTATTTAAATACTCATTAAATACTCATACTACATCAATACATTAATCACTCTATTAAATACTCTTCTATATAAAGAAGGCCTAACAACTGAAGCTTTGACGTCATCACTAGTCTTCGTAAATGACTTCATCATAGTCGTATCTTCAAAAAGCAAAACTTTTTAAAATTTCTCGTGGATGCTGCAAACATTAGAAAATATCTTAAATTAAAGATAAAATTAAAATACCTTTCTGATGAAAATAATTCATTGTGATCTACTTCTGTATCTTATTACAATTAGCGATGGTCAAAAATTGTCATTTTGTCGTAAAATTAATTTTTTTCTTAAATCTTTAAAATGATTCGAGAGTGAGAAAATTCACCAATAATTTAAAATAGATGTACATTGTGAAAAAAAACTGTAATTGTAAGGTTCCCTGTACCCGGAGGGTATTGTTTGTACGAACAACTGCTAGATATAGAATGCCTAAGAACGGAACGTGGCTGATACTTTAGTCACACCCTTTTGCCCTCAAGAGATATATGACCTACAGGGTGGGGTCATCTCATTCCTAAATGGCCGCAACTCGTAGGTCACATGACTCTTCGAGAGCAAAAGAGTGCTGCCAAAATGTCAGCTACCAGACCGGAAGCTTTGGCGTCATCACTAGTCTACTTAAGCGATGACATCACAGTTTTATTTTCACGAAGTAAAACTATCCAACGTTCGTGGTGAATTTACTATGTCGTTACTTACTGTGGTGAATTATGTTTTAAGATATAAAATTTAATTTTACGACAAATAGCACATTTCAACTATCGCTATTTATATAATTTGATATAGAAATAGATCATAATAACTATTTTTTTATCAATAAGATATATTAAATTTTTCATCTCTAACTTGAAATATTATCTAAAATTTCTATTATTCGCTAGAAAATTTAAATAGTTTTACTTTGTGAAAATAAAACTGAGGCACTCGCAATATAGTAGACCTAGTGATGTCATGAAAGCTTCTGTTCTTGCGCATTTTATTTCTAAGGGGCGGTGGTTGTATGTGGATAGTTGCCAAGTATTAACTATGATAATTAACCGCTTTTTACATTCGTTGAACATTTTTTGAAAATGGTAACCAGCTCCAATGCTTAGCCTAGAAATTTCGCTTTATTCTAAGTTCAGAACTTCTGCTTGCAAAAAGTAGTTGATATTCGTAATTGGTTGCATCGTCCTCTCTCTCTATCTATGTATATCTATATCTATCTATATCTTATCTATCTATCTATGTATATATGAGACGTCAGATATTCCAGTAAAGTTGCAGGGTTAAGGCAGGTAATATGGTTTATTCAACATTACATTTAAGTTACAATATAGAGTGAGAAGAGGGGATGGGAGACGGGTACGAAAATCCGCGTGGATAAATCAAGCAGTTCTAGTGGCAGAAGTCTCCCGCTTTTCGATGTGCGGGTGTATTTACGCTAACCACACCACGTGGTTTGCGAAGACATAACTCCGCCTCTCTCTTATCTCTAATCAAACCACACACATTTACCAACATGACCCGCATCCGGGGCTATAAAGACGTGCTGACACGTGTACACTAAAAGAACACAGAATCAAGGATCTGGTATCTAACAATTAACTAAAAAAAATAAAACATAGCTCCAGAGCGCGCGTGGCAAGTAAGACAGGAAAGCAAAACTTACAGTGAAAGTACCCGCTTGAACAATACCCAAACTAGTAAAACCCAAATTACCTTTTTATACATTACATATATATATATATATATATGTATTATATATATATATATATATATGTATATATATATATATATAATACATACATATATATATATATATATATATATATATATATATATATATATATATATATATATATATATATATATATATATATATATATATATATATATATATATATTATTTTGTTAAGCATCGTAACATCGTAACATCGTTTTGTTAAGCATCGTTGCATCGTAAGGTATTTTGTTGCGGGTTTTCCTTTACCATTTGATTATTCTTTAACACTACGTTACAATGTGCCGAAGTGCGAAGGATTTGATTAAATATATATATATATATATATATATATTATATATACGTGTATTTATATATATATATATATATATAACACTTATCCGGTATAAGCTCGTTAATTGGCACCATATGCTATCTACTTTTTTATTTTTATATTTTTTTTCACTTTATCAATGGATTATCTTGGGATTTCACTTTACGTAAGTAAGCTATTATATATTATATAATACACATATATATATATATATATATATATACATATATATATATATTACATATATATATAAAGTGCTGCTCTTTACTATCAATCTTGTCCAATAAACACAATGCCTGTTAAATGATTAAAGACACTCCATGCGCCTCGTTTCTGAATTGCGAGAGAAGTACACTTGCTTCACTGAAAAGCTCAGTCATTATGTTGTCTTTCGGAATATTCGTTTATTTAAGAAATGAGAATAAACGAACCATTATCTTTATATTTTAAAGAGCTATCTTATCGGTTGAATTCATATCGTAGTTTTCTGATAAGGCATTAAATAATGAAGTCGAACAGAAAAATATCATTTAAATGAATTAACTTGTTATATCTTCCAGATGGTAAACCTGATTAAATTTTACTACATGATATAAGTTTATAGAGTGTATAGAAAGAAATCCCATAGGTTGTTCTCATAAATTTGAAAACAGATTGAAATGCGTTAATGGATTAAACACCAAATGGAATTAAGTGTCAATAAATACTATTATTCCATATACGGAAAATTATTTTAATATCACGCTTAGAAAGATAATCAATGTATTTTTCTCAATAATTATTTTGGAAAGTGACAGTTCCGTGCATAATTTAGGACCTCAAATCCAAGTTTTTAAAGTAGACTGTATTGCGGTATTGGTTACAAAGTGCATGCACTAATTTTAGCTTACTAGTTGGATGACAGTAATTAAGTAGGAGCAACAATGTCATCTGACAAATGAACTTTTCCCAAACCGTACTTTTCTGAAATGCAGTTTGTTCTGCCGTACTATTGAGTTTTGCGAATTCAACAGTACTTAAAAAATGTAATGGCTGTATACTAATGCGCAAATTAATGAAGTTTTGAAACAATTTTTCAAATTTTCCAAAATGAAACGGAAACTTCAAGTTACCCAGGATCCAACAACAAAATGGTAAATGTAGCACTTTTTTATTTAGTTTATATATTTTAAGTTTCAGAAAATAATGAGATTTAAATGACTGCTATTGAAAAAAAAATGTAATTGCCGTATACTTCCAAGAATTCTTCAAAACAGTTTGCATATACATATTTTTTTAAATCTAAATTAGAATTTTCAGGTCAGATTCGTTTATTAATACATTTATTGATTTACATATTTATGCTGAATGTTTGTGCTTGTTTGAATGTGCTGGAAAGCGAGTTATTTTTTCCGAGATGATTGCACTGTTCGTTTTACGGTGCTGTGTAAACGAGAAATCTGACAGTAACTTAATTCTCTAAAAGTTATCAAAAATATTAAACTTTTAATGCAGCTAATACATTTTTTCAATGTATTACACATCCGTTCAAATATTTAAGGTGTTTTTCTCCGACGAAGATTTCCTGCCCAAAAATAAATAAACAAATGTGTGAGAAGCAAACTCAAAAACGAAGACATATTTTATTTCAGTATGCGTTTTCTCAATTCAAATTACCAGGTTAAAAGTATTATTTATAAAAAGTGCATTAGCTAAATAAAATTAAGCTACATTTCCATTAAAAAATATACATTCACAGAAGGTATATTATTATTAGATATATACACACAAGGTAATTTGGAAAGAAATCTTTTTAAAGGAATCTTACTTTTTGCCTTAAACCTAAGCGACAATGATATAGCTCTCCTTTATTTAAAGAGGAAATTTTGACAAGTAAATAGGTTGCATATTTGTGATAAATAGTATCCTTGTACTAGAATAATATTATCAGAAACAGTCGGTCGAGCTCGTGGCTAACAAGAAAGACAGGCTGCGGTGCTCACACCGCTTACATGGTCACACCCCTTAGGAGGTGTGGCCATGTAGGTCCGACATAGCCACAGTAAGATGGCCACATAGCCCAGGTCGTATGACTTTTAGAGGTCAAAAGGGGTGTGACCAAATGTCAGCCCCGTAGCCTGTCTTTCTAGTCAGCCACGGGTAGAACTAGTGTGATTACGCAAAGTTTTAGGATGTTTAAAAAATATGTCATAGACCTAAAAACCGATCATCTAATTATTTCAGAATTATGATTAGCTCGTGAACTTTACCACAAAGACAGAATCATTGACTTTTCATTGATACTGAATTTAAAAGTTCTGTTGCAGGAAAAGTTCCCTGTTAAAGTTACCCTTTTCATTACGTAATGCTGCATAAGACTATAAATCTCTTTCGCTGGCTTCTTCTTTCTCGCTTTAAGTGTATTCTCACTTCTTAAAACCTCTATCACGCCTACAATTATGCTAAATCATGTTATTGAACCTTTCCACATTTTGAATTCCTTCTACGCATTTTTATCAAAAGAGTTAAAGATTAACAATGAACATCTGGGAATTTAAGACAGAACTATACCCTTTAAATAAGTAAACCTAAAAAATAAGCAGTAATTTAAAATATTCCATTTTCAACGCATTTTGTGACAAGCTTCAAACATCCAAGTTGCATTACAGAGAAATCAATTTTAATTTTCTCTAGAAAAGAAGGTTGTTCATCGTTTTACATATCAGTTATCTTTGTTGTGTCATTAAGTTTGTGAATCGAAGCGAAAAGTAGCATCAGCAGAAAAAAGAAAGAAAGAAAGAAAGAAAGAAAAGAAAAAAGCCAGAGTATACTCCAGAAAACTTATAAATTTCTTCCGAACAAGTAGTTCAGTAAACGATTGATGTGGATAGTAATTTGGAAACGCAAACTGGAACATTTAAACTGCAAAAATTTTAAATGCTCATTTCAAATGCAAACTTTGAACATTCTACATATTTTTTGCTTTTAAAAATTATTTTCTTCTTTTTGAATTCCATAGTGTAAGGAAGAATGTGCGAAAGGAATGTGCAAGGAAGACGTAATGTTAAAGCTTATAATAGCTGTCGATTTTACTTGCTGAAAAAAATCTAAACAATTCAAAGTTTCAAAATTATTTTATTTGCAATTCTTTGAGGTTTATGCACACACTTAAAAAGCCTAAAAGTACTCTTATACTTCACGAGTATGGATATATATGTATACTGCACGTTCAACGATAAAAGATAGGCTTTGGTGCGCTGCCAAAAAAAATGGTTGCTGCGATATGTTTCACTGGGAAGATGGGTTTAGATGTGCAAGGACTCTTAAAATTCAATTCGGTAGTAATATTTTTAGAGTCATTTGAACTTTCATTTCCGATTTACAAAATTCTTCGGTATTGCCAGTTGGCCAAAATCTAGCCAAAAAGTGGTTAAATTGGCAGCCCTGTCTGCACATACTAGAGAGAGAATTTCTTGCACATCTGAACCCATCTCCCCATTGAAAAAAATCTGGAGTGACTCAACTCGACTTTCCGAACACTTACGATTAAGACCATTACCAAGCATTTAAATAAATTTTAATCGATGAATAATTCAAACATATACACCAAATTGAAGCTCAATCGAATGTACCGCTTAAACGCTAGCGCACTTTCAGGAATTTCCTCCCATAGGCCATAATGTAAAAGAAGTCTTTGTCGTAGCCCTGTAGAAAAACTATAAGTCCTATACACACCAAAATCAATACCGGTCTTACGACGGTGGTTTATAACATGTATACCCAATTTGAGCTCAATCGAATGCCCCGTTCAGGAGCTATCGTGTTCACTCACATACACACAAGCACACACACACACACACACACATACATACATACATCTCGTAAAAATAGCATCAATGAATTCAGAAGACCTGAAAACGTGTAAATACACCAAAATCTCGAATTCGAATTTTTTCATGATTACAATACTTTCCTTACATGATACATGTTCGGAAAGTAAAAATCGCAGCATCCATTTCTTGTTAGCGCGCCAAAGCCGAGTTATATCTTTGGGTTAGCAGTGCTAACGGTGCCCAATGACTATTTCCTAAACTGATAGTCGGAGCCACACAGTTCCAACTGAAAAAATGCTTTAAATTGCATAATCTATTATATCAGAAACAGTCGAAGTGAATAAATCAATTCCTATAAAAGTTATAAAATTTAAGTTTTTATACGGTCCCCCGGCCCCATTAGTTGTATTTTGAAAAATTTGCCTTATACAATTTCACGCACAATAAAAAAAAATCGTCTTTCTACGACCGAAATTCACCGAGTTACAGCTGCTTAAAAATACAGCAATTTTCGTGATGCGAAAGAGGGGTTGTATACAAAATGAATTTGAAGAAAATTTATGTACACGGTTTTGAGCCTTGCAGTATTTATTAGCAGTTTCATCAACTATTTTACGATTATAGATTGCAATAAAGAAGATTAACATTTAACTGCGTGTGTCCAACAAATTAACATAAAAACGTAGCTTATACTGAAAATAGTAGCGGTACATTTTTAAACATGGAAAAGTGACTTAAGTCAAAATGTTTGCTGCTTCCTAACTCGGTGAATTTTGGTCCTAGAAGAGCGATTTTTTTTTTCTTTTTTTTTTGTGCATAAATTTGTATAAAAATATTTTTTTCCTAAATATAACTGATAGGACTGGAGTACCGTCTCAAAATTTAAGTTTCGTAATATCTATAGGAACTGATTTATTGACTTCGATTCGATTACTTCTGATATAATAGATTATAGAATTTAGAACATTTTTGCAATGGGAACTATATGTCTCAGACTAACGGTTTAGGAAATAGCCATTGGGCACTGTTAGCACTGGACACCCTGTATTTATGTTCATATGTTTTATAAGTACCATACCAAGTGTATCGCACTCTAATTTAAAATTTCATTCTGTAATTGTTTAGAAGAAAAATTAATGTACAAAAAAATCATATTGCGAAAATATACCGGGTGGTTGTAATTGAAGTTCCCTATAAACAGCGCTCTACAGCAGAAACGGGCGAACTGATTGCTCCCCAAATTCCGCATGCGAACTGTGCAAGAGGTGCGTTCAGGTAAGCTTTTTAAAAAAATCAGTTCAAAAAATATCCACCAGGTGGTGCTTTGCATGATGAAATCAGCTTTACAATAACCGCAACAAATTGAAAAAGACTAAAAACCTATTGAATAATTGTTGAAATTATCTGTACATATCGAATTAGCCATTTCCGTTGTTAAATCTGCTGTTTTTCATACAACGAGCCTCCTAGTGTACATGTTTTGAACTAATTTTTTTTTTCGAAATTCCTTCAGCGCATCTGCTGTATTGTCTATATACCAAATTTGTTTACAATCCATGCATCCGTTTTAGCTGGAGAATCCTGTTTATACGCAAAGTTTAACTATAAACACCTTGTATTTATGCATAGCTGCCAAATATTCCGGAATTTCATTGAGCACTTACATATTTTGAACAGGAATTCTTGGGTTAGAGGACAGTAATTTATTTATTTCAGTTCAAAAAATATCCACCAGGTGGTGCTTTGCATGATGAAATCAGCTTTACAATAACCGCAACAAATTGAAAAAGACTAAAAACCTATTGAATAAATGTTGAAATTATCTGTACATATCGAATTAGCCATTTCCGTTGTTAAATCTGCTGTTTTTCATACAACGAGCCTCCTAGTGTACATGTTTTGAACTAATTTTTTTTTTCGAAATTCCTTCAGCGCATCTGCTGTATTGTCTATATACCAAATTTGTTTACAATCCATGCACCCGTTTTAGCTGGAGAATCCTGTTTATAGGCAAAGTTTAACTATAAACACCTTGTATTTATGCATAGCTGCCAAATATTCCGGAATTTCATTGAGCACTTACATATTTTGAACAGGAATTCTTGGGTTAGAGGACAGTAATTTGTTTATTTCAGTTCAAAAAATATCCACCAGGTGGTGCTTTGCATGATGAAATCAGCTTTACAATAACCGCAACAAATTGAAAAAGACTAAAAACCTATTGAATAAATGTTGAAATTATCTGTACATATCGAATTAGCCATTTCCGTTGTTAAATCTGCTGTTTTTCATACAACGAGCCTCCTAGTGTACATGTTTTGAACTAATTTTTTTTTTCGAAATTCCTTCAGCGCATCTGCTGTATTGTCTATATACCAAATTTGTTTACAATCCATGCACCCGTTTTAGCTGGAGAATCCTGTTTATACGAAAAGTTTAACTATAAACACCTTGTATTTATGCATAGCTGCCAAATATTCCGGAATTTCATTGAGCACTTACATATTTTGAACAGGAATTCTTGGGTTAGAGGACAGTAATTTGTTTATTTCATTTTATAGATGCCTCTCTCTCTTTTTTTTTCAGATCGCATTAAAGTTACTTTTTACAAAAAGTGGTTAGTTATATTCCGGAGCTAAAACGGTGAGTACATTATAAACAAATTTGATGACTATACATGAGCTGCATTCAAGGAATTTCGAAAAAAAAATGTATCTTAAAAACTTACTCCTACTAGGTGGCGTTTTGAATAAAAAAAAATTTAACATTTGAAAAGAGTAATTTCAAAATGAAAAAGCAATTTTAATATTCATTCAATAGTTTTTGAGCATTTATTAAGTAGTTTGGGTATTTTATTTGTATTGACTTTACATAGAAAGTTCTAACTAGTGGACAGTTGTTCACCCTCTGTATGGAGTATGTTATTAGAAATATACTAGGCAAGCAAAACAATGCTAGATAAATTATTCTGCAATTTATACTTTTACATAAAGTAGCTAAGGGCTTAGCATGCTTTGAGCTTAGGTATATAGAAAAAGTAAAAGCGTAATGTCCACAGGATTCAAACATGTTGCGTGATACTTAGAAAGAATTTTGGTGCACGCAAGTCCAGTACTTCTACTTTCATTTATATTTTTATCCATTAAGTAGAGTTTAACTTCTCTGGCAAAACTTTTGAGAAACTTATAGGTAAAGCTATAAAGTTATACTCAGTGTTATACTAATGCTTTACAGTACAAGCATACTTCCTTTAGAGTTTATGTTATAAAATCATTTGGCATGGGGGGATTCTTAAATATGTTATTTCGCATTTTTAATTATTTGAACATAGTTGTGTATTTCTTAAAATCCTACTTTTATGTTCCGTAAGCAAGTAAAGCCTAAGCATGCCGTTTACTCCTTGGTCGGATATTTTTAAAGGGGTTCTAACGTGTATTTACGTTACATCTGGAGATAATCGACCAAAATTCCTGACCGTTAGATCAACAGCCGCGAGATGGCACCTGAACCCGGGACCTTCACACTCCAGCCGTCTACCATTTTCAGTGACTTATCCACGCCACCCTGGTGGGACGATAAAAAATAAGAGCACAACCAGAAACGTTTACATTGAAATTGATATGTGTAGCCCCAACTAATTATTTTGAACACACCTTTGAGACTATATATTAAGATAGTAAAATTTTGGACATCACGTACTTAGCGGATGATGCATAGCTTGTTAATTCAGAATTCTTTGGAACGGGACTGAAGAAAAAAAATCCGTATTTATGAAAATTTAACTATGTGAAAATATTAAGCCTTTTCCACATTTGCCAACATCTACGGAAAATAATTAACCACTTTTTAAACAGAGTGTTTTGAATATTTTTCCACTGTAAAAACTGAGAAGATCGTATGTCCTAAAATTTTCTATGGCATTGCTACACTTCTCTACTCAAAGGGGAAGAATATTTTTGTTCTCTTATTTTCAAAGTAAAGCGCAATTACCTATCATTTTATAAACCCTTTTTCATATTTTATTACGAAACTTAAATTCGTAGATTTATTCTTTTAACGCGTCTTGTAAGTTATTACAAAGCCCTTTAAATAATTTAAACCCTTTGTACGCCTCATTTATGCATTACAACTTAAGCACGCTTGCTTAACTGAAAAGCAGAGCCATTAAGTTGTCTTTTAAGATATTCGTTAATTTTAGAGTAGAATAAGTGAAACGTCGTCTTTGGATTTCAGAATGCTATCTTATCGCTGTAATGCTCGCCCTAGTTATCTGCAAGTCAAATAATGGAGTCAAATAGAAAATAATCATTTAACTGCAAACACATTAATTCGTATAGATGTGATTCATGACTAAGCCTTAACACTTCGTACGAACTAACATTAAAAAAATACTCGTATTTTTCATATGATTGATAATCCTGTTAAATACTACAACACATTAAGGCTACTTCAAATTAAGTGTCAACGAGAATTATCATTAAATAACTTGAATATCTTTGTAAGCCACGTCTTTAAAATTCTAAATGCTCTTATTTAACTATTGTAAAGAAAAGCACTTTAAAGGATTTACGTGAAACCAAATTAATAAGTTTTGCATTTTGTAAAATAAAAGTTGTTTAATAAATTAATCGAGTAGAATAAAAGCTTTTTTTCCAGATGATCATTTTTTCTGGATAAATCTACTGAAGGTCCTCATCAGGTTTCATAGGAAATCTACAAGGTGTCTTTGTTGGCATCTGTACATAATTTTTATCGCTAGTTGTTGGAAATGATTATGAGACCATTACCAAACCTCTAGCTTTATACGTTTCTCGAAAATAGGCGTTGAAACTCCTAGCCAGTGTTGCCAACTGCTCCTGAATATGAAAAACCCCTTTATGAAAGAGCAATAATTAAAAAAATCGGATTGGCAATATACCCTCCCATTTAGCGTAAAAATTTAGCTATAATGTAAGTCAAAATCTACTGTTTTATAAAAGTGGCTAATGATATTCAGTAGCAGTTGGCACTTCTGCTCCTAACTTCAATATTGTTTTTCTGTTAAATATTCTTAAATATTTGATTCAAAAAGATACAACATGGAAACTACAAATTAAAATTTTAGTATATTTTTTATCAGAATTTTTGCAGCCAATAAAAACAACTTTTTCTTTTAAAGGAAGATTGTTTATCCAGAGGAATTCTCGGGTACACCTATAAAAAAAAATATCACATATAAGTCAGATAAAATATCAGACAGTAGCAATTACGTAGACGAACGATGGGTGGAACCCATTTAAAATGAAAACCATTCTCTGTAACAAAGCGTTCCGTCCAATAATGCCGCATGTGAGTGGTTACTGTTAATCTATTAGTCTTCTTCAATTGTTTTCTCTTTTGATTTTCTTAAGTATGCGCTAACTTAATACTCACATCACCGCTTATTTGAACAGATTTTGGCCAGATTAATTAGCATATATACGATGCATCACATAGTACGCTTATTATTTCAAGTATGTTCCACCCATCACTCATCAATGTAATTACTTTGCATTATAGTTGAATACTTATAAGCCCAGGCAAATAAGACCAAAATAAGGCCGTGCTGCCTGAAAAATGTGACAAAGCTGGAGATGATTTGAATCCACCGTTGGCATCCCAATCAAGTGCTGGGTGGGTTTTGCGAAGTCAATTTAGGTGGGCTTAACTTTTAGGAGCCAAAAAACCGCGAAATTTTGGCACTTTTTTCAGTTTTTCGCATATACCTTGCATAAGAGCATAAAATTCCGCGTCTAATGAGTCCTTCAAAGTTAAATTCGGTTCAGCGGTTTAGCAACAATCGATTATCAAAAATGGACAACTTTTGGCAACTTGGCGGAAAAGGAGGTTTAACGCCTGTAATTCAAAAACGGATAGCCCAAATGAATTCACGCAAAGAGCTACCACATAGGTCAAGTTATTCGAACATATACATATATATGTTTTGCATAATATCGTTATAATAGCATAATATATATATATATATATATAATGATATTATGCAAAAGAAGAAGAAATTAGCCACATTACATTGGTCTATGTCTATACTATTTATTCGAATTTAAATCTACCATTCCATAATATTATTATATGCAATAGGCATGTTGTTATTACAATATTATAAGGTATTCATTCACCTGGGAGCCCTTCCAATAGCCATCTGGCCTGCTCCTTTTCCTTCGCTCCCTCTTAAACCCCCCCCCCTACGATTCACACGATTATATATGATTTATGATGACAGATTCGATATAAACAACCCCAACGTGGATGAACTTAAGCGAAAATTCAAAGGATAACTAACCGATATAGAGAAAAAGAGTCCAACCACTAAACTATGGGTGCAATATTTTCGCATGATTTCAATTCTTAAACTATTTATTGAAGCCGAGTGAATAGGAAATTTGGAATTGCGCCTAGAGAGCATAAAAAACATGTTACCCTATATCCATTGGAGATGTACGGTGGAAGGTGGTGATCGTAAGGAGACGATGAATTATTTTGTAAAGATTATAACTGGTACGATTTTGTAGTGAGAGCGACATAGTTTTAAGAACACGATCGTATAGTGGGTCACATTTTAAATTTACACTCGCAACGATGTCGAAAGGAGAATTATTCCCCTTAGGTGAACATGCTTTTCTTCCCCACTGAACGAAATCACATATGCACTAGAAATCCCTCATCAGAGCGAGGAGGAAGGACAAATTCCAAAATCAAGAATGAAATTCGCTTTTGATGGCGCATGTCGTTTTACTTCCTCTGAAACATGATCACACACAAACACTTTAAACACTTCACTGGGATAACACATTTTACTTCCGGAGAAAAACACATTTTGAAGACCACATTCCCTTTAAATAAGGAGTCTCACTCAACACTTTTAAACTTAAAACATATTGCTTTATTTCCACACTGGAACAGTCACTAATTTGCAAAACGCAGGATTATACATTTAAAACTCTACAATACATTGCATTCAAAAGTAAACTTGGGGAAGCGTGTTGACAAAAACATCACGGCGTTCATATTAAAGCGGCCTGGTACCTCGGTGGGTGAACGCCTCCGTCACCATAAAGTGATCGGCATAGATGCTAATCCGTGCAACGCGTCGTGGTGGGCAAAGCCTCCTCACATGAAGTGAGTGGCTTGCCCCACCAAAAATTACTCTCCAACTGCTAAAGAAAAAACCGTTAAAACATGTGTCTATAGAAAGAGCCCGAACTTTCTGGAACAATTTTAGCAGGTGTTTTTCGAGCAATATGCTTCTTGCACAGCAGAGGAAAACCGCAAACACATCTGTTTCAGCGGAGCATAGAAAACATATGCGAGCGAAGAGGTGTTATGATTATTCTTTTAGCCGGCGTCAACTGTTATTTTATTTCAAAGCAGCTGATAAGAGGGAAATGATTTAGAAGTACGTTAATGCGCTGTAATTGAGAAGGCCAAGAGGAAAAATGAAAGCTTTAAAAGATAGTTATTATTAAAAACTTTTAAATTAGATTTAGAATAGATTATTAGTTTAAATTTAGACAATATTAATTAGGATTTGTATTAATAATTTTTCATTAAAAAATATGCACGTTGTGTCAACGTGACACCCTACTTTCATGTAAGCCGCATGAATTACTCCAAACGAGCCACTTCAATTACGCCAAAGCGAGCCAACTGTATTTGAATGATATGCAAACACTTCATAAGACACTTACTCCTGCGGAATATGATCAATTTGTGACCAAAGGTTTTTTTACCATCAGGAGTACGCCAAAACCCTGGTCAGGAATATGGTCGGACATGACAGTTGAACAAGTACTAATGAGAGATATATCCTCATATGGCGGCTTATCCAGAGGGCGGGGAATTAGCAATGAAACGCTGGCCAGATGGATTGCGGGAATGACAACATCAGTAGACATTTCACACTAAATAGAGTAGTTCTGTGGTGTTTTGTTTACCTCGTCGGACCAACACGTTGACACCACCAATTCTCGTATAAGAGGGACAAAGTCGATGTGGATAAATGCTGCAACTGGTTCAATTCTCCGCGGAGGGACCATCATGAGCACAAGCACTGGAGTGTTGGGAGGGGATAACATCAACTGTCACAATGCGTATGAAATTGGGCAAATTAGCCTGGGCAGCATTAGCGGCAAAAATTTTAAGGACGTGAAATTTCGGAGAAAAAAACAGAGTAGTGCCACTACGTGCTCGAGTCATACTTCAGATTTGAATTATCCCCCCTATCCAAGATCTCTTTTCGATGACGGTGGAATGCGGAAAACTAGAAAACCCGATCACTATAAGCTTTTCAGTCCAATCGATGCTAATAGAAGCAATGCGATCTTCGTTGTTGATGGTGAGTTCTTATTACATAGTTATGTGGAATACTAATGAAAAGTTTTCGACTATCATTGAAAAATTTGTCAACTGTGTTAAAAAACACTACGGGTCCAATTGCACCATAGAGTTTGATGGATACCCTGAAGATGGTATGGAAAAAGGCATAAAATCAGCTGAACGTATCCGAAGAGTCCGTGCTATGTCATCAGCATCTGTTTTGTTTGATGAATCTATGAGTGCAACTATGCCAAAAGAACGTTTCTTATAAAACGAAAGTAATAAGAAACGTCTGATATCCATGATTACGGATAAACTGACTAGTGAAGGTTTTCGGGTCAAGCAGGCCATCGAGGACTCTGATCTCTTGATTGTAACAACTGTATTAGAAACATGTACACTTGAAAAAAATATGTTCATTGTCGGAGAGGACATACATTTATTGGTCCTGCTGAATGCGTAACGAAGCTCTCTCATCTGCAACATCTATCTCTTAAAACCAGGTAAAGGGAATCAGGATGCCGTGATTTATTATCCCAGGCAGTGTAAACTTTCAGATGCAGAGCTGCGAAGTCTCCGGCATTTTTCAGGAGATTTCCTACCAATAATTTTTACTTACAAATTTATACTTAAAATAAGTCCAAATATTTAATCGAAAATAAAACTGTCTAAAAATTGTGGTGGGAAATCTCCCGGAAAAAGCCGGAGACTTGGCAGCTCTGCAGATGACACAAAAAAATATTTACTGTTTCTGCATGCCTTCAGTGGGTGCGACAGTACATCCGCTTTCTTTCAACAGGGCAAAATTAAATTTTGAAGAATTTTTGAACAAATAAAGAAATTACAAAATAACATCAGCCTTCAAAATGCAATAGCCATTTTTGCAGATCCCGATGCAACACCTGAACATGTTGATGAAGCAGGAGTTAAGTTTATTGCGTATGTATATACGGGCGGCAGCGAAACACCACTAAATTTTCTAAGGCTACAATTATTTCAAAAATCCGTGCCAAAAAGTGCATTCAATTTGGCTTGGTTGCCTCCCACTGAAGCAGCTGCTCGGCAGAAGTCCCTGAGGGTCTACTTGCAGGTGCAGGCTTGGCAAAAAATAATTCTAAATCCAGAGCAGTGAGGATGGACGACCACCCGAAACAGTCTGATTCCAGTACCGACGGACCAACCCCTTGCACGTTCCAGTACCGACGGACCAACCCCTAGCACGTTCCAGTACCGACGGACCAACCCCTAGCACCACAGGAACTGCTTAATACAATTTCCTGCCACTGTACAAAAGAATGTCAAGCCGACTGTTCTTGCAGGAAAGCAGGAATAAAATGCTCTAATATATGTATGCACTGCAAAGGTAATACATGTCGAAATTCCATCACCGAAGAAGCGGTCATAGAAGACGAGCCGTACGCTTGCGATTTTCGAGAGGAAGAAGAGGAGGAGAATCTCTTCTCTGACGAAGATGATGAAGAAGACTTTAATATCGATGGTACATTTTTGCCAAAACGACGAAAGACATCATAAGTAACTTATGCACATATATATTGATGTAAATTCAAATAATTAGATCAATGTGGTAGCTCTACGTAAATCCATCTGCGCTGGCCGTTTTTGAATTACAGGCCTTAAACTCCCTAATCCGCCAAGTCGGCAAAAGTTACCCATTTTTGACAATCGATTGTGGCTAAACCGCTAAACCGAATTTAACTTTTAAGGACTCATTAGACGCGAAATTTTATGCTCTTTAATTTTGTAAACAATCACTTTTCGGTACGATGCACTGTTTTCAAATGTATGCGAAAAACTGAAAAAATGCCAAAATTTCGCGGTTTTTTGGCTCCTAAAAGTTAAGACCACCTAAATTTATCTCGCAAAACCCACCCAGCACTTACTTGGGATGCCGACGGTGGATTAAAATCATCTCCAGCTCTGCCATATTTTTCGGGCAGCGAAAGTCTAATTTGCCTGGGCTATTAGTGATTTTATGTGATTTTATTCGGTCGGTGTACCTTGAGGATTAACTATGAAAACTGAATCTTATTTTTTTTTAAATGTATCTGGCTTGTGGTTTGTTGTAACATCATAAAAGAAGTAGTATGTAATGGAAATATGGTGATTATCTTAAATGTGGTTTTGTTTTTAATCAAATATCTATCATAGTTTTGTAGAAAAAGTTAAGGGTTTCAACCCCTGTTTTCCGAAATATGTATAAAACTAGGGGTTTGATAATGGGCTCAAAATTGTTTCCAAGAATTTCCAATAAAAATAAAGGCATGATCACTTCACATTTTTTATACTAAAGCCGAGTTTTTTTTTCATTGTTTGTTTGTAAATGTTTGCAATCTGATTGCTTCGCAGGTCAAAAAATAACATTATTGACATTATCCAATCATTAGCTGCCAACTATTCCGGATTAATACTAACCAATTATTGCAAACAGTTAATACCTAGAAGCGTTTTTTTTTTCAAAACTTTAGCCGTCTTACCCACAAAGTTCGAACTTTTTGCTGCATTTTAAGCCAAATCCTCCTGTTCAAAAGAGTAGTTAATGATATTCCGCAATAGTTGGCAGCTATGCCCAATTAAAACTAATGATTTTATCTGGAGTTGTCATCTTTTACCATAGCAGGTAAAATGCGCGGAACAATTCTAATTGTGGCATTTGTCCTTTCAACTCTATGTATCTTCCACGCCGCATAAACGTCGTTATTAAAGTATTAGTAAAAAGGATTATAAGAGCTTAAAAATCTTTGAGAGTGGTATGTCTTCCCCATATGTGTTTGTTGTATGAAGTAAAAATGACAGGATTGTGGTTAAAATATTTTCTTCTTTTCTTAAGAAGACCAACTTTTTGCTTGTCCTAAAGGTCATATACTTTCAAAATTAGATTCGAATACACTACCAGGCAGCAAGAGAGTTCGAAAAAAAGTTGGTCGACTGTCTATTTCATCGGTTCGTACTCGAGAATTTTGTTCAACGTCCATTTAACGTCCGCTGAAACTATACCGCCGACGCGTAATTCATTCCGCAGCTCCCTAACCTCGGGAGAAAACTCCTATGCAACTACCTCCATATACTCCTCGGATTCAGGTATTTTTGGTCAGTGGAACAGAGGTCGGAATCGGACTAGTAAAACATCGCTACCCCTGCCCCTTCACGTCGATCTGAATAATTTCGCACTCCTATTTCCTTCATCTTCCATCCAATAAGAAACCTTCTTTTCATTCTGCTTGGCAGTATTTTTTGCTGGAGTGTTTTGCTAGCTTCGCTGGACACAGTACAAAATTGTGGGACAAAATGTTGGGAGGGATATTCAAAAGTTTAACGGCTTACACAAGATAACATACCAACAAGTAACACTTTCAGTTTAAAAATGTTAGTAAAATATTTGTGTTTGTTTACTTAAAACAAATGTACTTTTGTTACTTGTTGAAATTTGTGCTGAACAGAAATTGGAATTACATTCATAAGATAATTGGATCTGAAGTAAGCAATTTATGATTTACAGCGACTTTGCAGCCCCTTTTAAAAGAATAAAACATCAAATATTTTAAAATTTTAATGAAATACTGAAAATATTTTTTTTCCATTACATATTTTCAAAAGCCTATTTTTTAAAATAATATTGAAATTAAACGTGAGCGTTGCAAATGAACTAGTTTCATTTTTTTCATTCGTTAACTAATATTTTGAGCATTTTAAAAGTACTTATGTGACTCTGTATAGTTAGCACAAATACTTCCCCATAGAAAATTGTGCTTCTTTGTGCTATTGCATTTAATATAAGTCTCATTATAAATTTAATTATGTAATCACCGAATTACATTGAAATAAACTGGGGCATTTTGAATTTATCAAAGAAGAATTTTCTCTTGCAAATACACAAAATATCACAATATATATTTTTTAATTTATGTGACACTATATTTAATTATGTAATTAAATATATGCATAATGATTTACTTATGCTCAGCACAAGTTTCAATGTATAAACACCGAAAAAATTTACTCATCTGATTTCTAAAATAATATTAGACTAGATGCATGACTAAATATTAGATATTTATTTCTTATTTAATAAGGAAAGATTTTAAGAGAGCTAGGTATCTCTTAAATTCTATAAAAATGAAAGGGCGAATAAGAATTAAATTATTTAAACTGTGAAATTTGGCATACTGCATTAGGTTTTAATGGGTGTTAAAAGTTACTATATTTTGAAACTATAACTGTTAATAATTATCGTTATTTGAAGTTTTTGAAATACATTATCCGAATTAAAAAAACACTTTCTTCATCAATTTGAAATGGGAAATTTATATAGTATAGCTCCTTAAAAGCGTCCTTAAAACAGTAGAGGCAGAGCTGCCAAGTCTCCGGCTTTTTTCGGGAGATTTACCACCACTAATTTTTACTTGCAAATTTATGCTTAACCTTTTCACGGCGGGGAAATTTTGGCCGTGCTGTTGCAGAGGGACGGGAGCATCTAAAGCATGCTTTCTTCCATTTCAGTGACTCTTAGCTGAAGCTGCTATTTGTGCAACAATCATTGATGGATTACTCTTGTCCCGACCCCGAAGTAAAACGAACTTCTTCAACAAGGGGATTAGCTTTACGTGTATATTCTCCTTTTCAGGAACTGGGGTGCAACTGAATTGATGGATGAATGTTGACATCTCTCCCCGCCGGTCCAGTACAGGTCAACAATTACAGAGGGGAAAAGCATTAGTTCGTCGAAATATGAACCAAGCCCGTCCTTTAAGGTGTTCTATGTCTTGGTTGAAAAATCGACCGCCAGTCTTCAAAGCGCTAAAATAAGTCCAAATATTAAATGTAAAATAAAACTGTCTAAAAATTGTGGTGGGAAATCTCCGGGAAAAAGCCGGAGACTTGGCAGCTCTGAGTAGATGTAATCTCGGCTGGATCAGGATAAGAGAGCAAATTGTCGCGGAATCCTCTGGAAATCATCCGGAGACGAACAAAATCACTCCGGAGCAGACAGTCTAGGGACCATCACCCGAACGGACATCAATCTTCAACGAAAGTCCTGCGCCGATGTCGGGCGGGTGTAATTGGGGTCGCATGTAGACAGTTGGCCGATATGAGGCAGGGGATTGCTGCTGATTATTGCCTTTTCGTTTTACTACTGCTATGTCTTAGTTACGATGAATTTGGAGTTTCCTCTTCCTATTATCGACATCACTTAGCTTTCTACCGGTGAATATCCTTCCAGTCTGCTTTCTCTTACTGTTCTCGTTATTTGAAAGCTCTGGTCGATATTTCGTCTAAGGGAGAGAATTAAAAAGAATTTTCGACATAGAGCTTGTGGTTCTTGGTATCATTTATATTTTCAATCCATTCCAGAACGACTCTTGTTCTAAGAGGTATATTATTTTCAGATTTTTGTTTTTTCATATTCACTTTCAAATTGAACGGGTACGTTTTAGTTGATTCAAGCACTCATAATTAATTTACAAATTTTATAGGTTTTCCTTGCATGCACATTTTTGTGGAATGACAGCCAGTATAAGAAATCACTTACCGCTCGACGCATAGACACTAGAGTGTCCCTTATTTGGGGTCAAATTTTTTTTTACTGAAATTTTTTTGCTCACCCCCTAAAATTTTTCCTTTTGATCATATTAACTTATGTGTAAAGTTTCAGTCCTGTAAGATAAAATTAACCCGTGCCGAATGGTATGTATGCATGTAGGAATGTGGAATTCCCGTGGAATGTATGCATGTAGATAGCGTATATGCATACATATGTTATGTATGAGACTGAACGAGATAGCTCCTAAACGGTGCCTCTTATCAAGCTTAAATTAGCGAAATGTACTATACATAATATAAAAAATAATTCTTATATTATACGGCCTTCCAAACCAAATTACTTAAAGTTAGGTACCGTCTGAATAGTGAACTTGATCAAGCGAAACAAATACCCTTATCACATACAGGCCTAAATATTCAATGCAAATCTGCAGAACAAAAACTCAGTGGAGCACAAAAAGTTACAATAAATTACAAAGTTACTTTAAAAAAAATGCAGAATTTTATGGTATCCATCCAAATTACCAGGATGGTAATATAAACAAAATATAAAATTTAAATTTTTGTGTGGCTCCCGAACAAGGCCCGGAGAAGCCAGGTCGGCTGGTCGGCAATTGCCGAGGGCCACCGGCCTAACGGGGCGCCAAAAGGCCCCCTCAAAATGGATATACTGTTTTAAAATTAGAGTAATTTGATATATATATATCAGAGTAATTGGATTATTTTTTCCAATTAACCTTAGGTCTTACGTGCAATGCAGGATCCCAGTAACCCCCGCGCCTCGAGAGTGCCACCAGAAAAGTCATGGGCCCAAAAGCTCTAAAGTAGCTAAATGCTATTTTTTAGGAACGTAAAACTATATAATTTCCAAATATTACATATTCTAATCCCTGTATACTTCTCAGTAAGGGGGATCTTTTCAATTTCTAGCCGAGGGCCCCAAAGGAGCCTGTCCCAAACTAAAAAAATTCTCGGTTGGTAAAACAAGACCGAAACATTAATAAGTTGATGCACAAAATATCGAGCATTTTAATATTAGTTTCACAGTTATAAAAATAAATATATGCTGACTCAAACCACTTTTCAATGGCTCTCGAAGGAAAAAAAGGATCACTTAAAAATAATCGCATTTAAGGGTCGTAAGCAATTTATGAATGGCAACTATGACTGCATTAATATATAATACTTCTGCTATTATTGGTTTTGCATAGCCCGTCACCAAATTTGTTTAAACATATCTCTGGGCCTTTTTATGATGAAGGGCCAAAACTCTGTTTATCTCCTTATTGAAATCCGGGGCACATTTTATTAAATGGGGGGGTTTCCTGTACGGATGCCGTGCAAAAATTTTAATTTTGTATTTATTTAGATTTCATCTCCTGAATAAAATTATCGATACCATAAAATTCGGCACCTTTTTTATGCAACTCAGTAATTTATTGTACATATCTGCGATCCCTATGTAAGGAGTGAAAGACAAGGCCAGTGTTTTAGGGACACTGTTTATGTATACATACTAATTGTATAAGATATTATCGAATAGTAAACACAGTATTTTCTCTAGATGTGTTCAAAATACGCGAAAATTTTATTTTCATCAAGTTTGATTTTGCGATTTAATTTAATATTTGTTATAAAACGATCACACTGTTTTTTTCAATCTACAATCTATTGTTTTCGAATTAGAATTCTGTCTGCATGTTTCTTCTATCAGCACTATTTTCTTCCGTGTTTTCGGCATCTGTGAAGCATCAGTCCATCCTTTCATTATTTAAATTTTCATTTAGAATTCTCTAGAAGTATGAGAAATACTTCCCTGCTGTCAGATGACACTAAAAATAAAAATATAGAAGGTGTAAAAAGTAAAAGTCAATGGATGCTTACTTGCTGTTTACAATCACTCAAATGAATAAGGTATTGAAAACTTTACAAAGAAACATGGGATTTTCTTTTTCCTTTATTCAAGTACAATATCCAAATATCATTATACACAGAAAACCATGTTTAAGTTATTGAACATGATACAAAAATATTCTCAAAGGAAGTTATTAAATGTTTTTTTTTTTTTTTTGCATTTTCATTTCTTTTCACTTCCGGATAGTTTCCTTAATCAATATATGCATGCTTTATCTCTTATCCATCATCGTGTATAACATATGGTGAAATGCTGTGTTTTCAGTAATATTTTATTTTTCATTATCTTGATTCGTGTCTACCGTTTCAGCCTTATGCTTCTAAGGGGGTAAGCATTTTCCTCTTCACTCTTTTACAAAATACAATACATGTTATTGGGTGATTTACATTTTCTACCATGGTAAATAGTTGTGACAAGATACCACCATTTTAGTTTATTTTTGTATATAGAAATTCCATATACTGAGCATTCTAGCGGCCTCCACATAAAGCTTAAATCAAAAACAAAACTTTCAAAGAACCCCGTAATGGAATATAATTTTTTGGCATTTTTACAATGCATTCGGCATTTCAATATTTCATGCCGTATTCACAGCATTTTGCAAGTGAACTATGAAATATATCAATAGTTCCTCATTTCTGAAATGAAATCAATATGGCATTAATTTTTCTCACGCCTAATGAAATTATTCAATTTTAATAATCATGTGTCCCCAAATTTTGATCGAAAATGCATTTTTTATATTTTTTATCAAGTAATTTTATTGTCTTATCTGGAAAAAGTAAGATCGCTGTTTATTAATATATCTTTTTGAATAAAGTGTTCATAAACATGAAATATTTGATAAGTATTCAAGTAAGTGCATAACTGAACTGAAAAGGAAATGAAATATTTCAAATGATAGTTATGTACTTATGGTCATAATGGTGCTATAGGAACTTGAGATTGCAAAATATTTTTTGCTAGTTAAAGTAGTCGAGTTTATAAGTGATGAAATATGCATTTCTTTCTAATAACACGAAATTTAAGGTTTAATGTTTTAGATAAAATTTGCACCTTCGTGCAAATTTTATCCTTGGTTCATAGACAGAAAAACATTGGTAACATTGGTTCATAGACAGAAAAAAATGTTTAAAAGCACCAATGTGTGTGCTCTAATCATTCTCTTCATTCTTGAATTGCTGATGTTAGTAATTATTTCGGTAACAGGTCTGCTGCTTTAAAGGTCATTTGTGCTTACTAACTTTGTTTCCCTTTATGCAATTTAATGCAATATTTAGTCTGCTAGGTAAACGACATTTTATCATTCATTCATTTATCATTCAAAAGTCTTTTTAGATTGCAAAATATTGCGTATTTTATTCTCCATAATCTTTAAATATTTTAAATTTTTCTAAGCTAAGGTCCCATGAAATTGATACTATAATTTTAATGTCTTTGAAGCGAAATGGGCTAAATATAAGAAAATGGAATCATTGTTAACATTGATTTATAATAAGTTGAAAGGAAATGAGTTAGTCAAATGTTTCTAGAATTTTATATTATAGTTTCCTTTATTCATATGCATTGAAATATTTGATATAAAAAAAAACAAATGTACGCAGTACTGAATGTAAATACCATATATTATTTACGGATGTGAATGGTAAGCGTATTTTACATTATCTAGTATTTATATTTCTAGACCAAAACAATTTACGTATAAATTTTTGATTCATTTCTATTCATCTTATCATTTAGCATAAATAAGAAAATCCATAATTTTGCTTTAACATACACATCGATAAATATAAAGGTGTTGATCATAAATAATTGTATAGAAAACATCACTTTACTTAGTTATTGGGTATAGAATTTCAATGAGCTAATTACACAAATCGTTTCATGAACTAGGTACATTTATGCAGCCGTTGAAGGCTGCAAATCACATATGTTCGATAAAAGCGATTACAGAACCTGTAGAAAAGGATTGCCTATTTGTTATTCAAATAAATCATTTAACATAATTGGAAGCATTTTGTAACTGAAAGATCAAAGAAACCAATAAATTATCATTTCTGAAGTGAAATTAAAATTGAATGCACTTTTCCTGCTTTATATTGATTTATCCTGCAAAGTAAATAAGTACACAATTCGCAGTTTTGCTTTTGCGTAGTGGTCAACGTATTTTCTTTACGTGTAAATCACTGATCATGTTCAGATATAAACATTTGAAGTGTTCACCAAATGGGAAATACATAAAATATAAATTATTTAGTGCATGCCAATAATTGAAATTCGGAACACAAGATAATCAGTTACATTTTATTTTAGAAGATCTTATTTTTTTAATTAAATATTTTATTTTTGTTAATATTAAAAAATTATTATAATTATATCTTTATAAGCATGGAAAAAGTGGGCACTGTATAACACACATCAATAATGAATATTTTTTTACAAATTATCATAGAACAAGAAGATGAGAGAATGTCAATCTTAAAGAAATTGCTTAAACTACAAAAACGTACTTATAAAAAAAAAATGTTTTTTTGTTATTTGTTTTTTGTTTGTTTGTTCTGTTTTCTCTTTTTTGTGTGTGTGTTTGTACTTGTGTGTTCCCTTTTTTATTATTTTTCTTTATTCCTTTTTTATTTCTGTATTTTTTGTGCTTCTTTCCTTTCCTTTTTATCCCCCTTTTTAATTTTTTTTTCTCCCCTCTCCGTGGTTTTGTTCGACTTTTCTTTGCCCCTTGTGGCAACATCTTGCTTGTTTTTCTCTTTTCAGTTCCCTGTGTTCTTTAAGTCGAAGGGCTTGGACTGAAGAAGTTCAAAACAATTTTTGAACGAAACGCGTATCCTTTTTCCTTTTACTTCTTATGTGTGTTTTTTACAAAGTTTTTTAATTACTTTATCGTTTAACACCAGTATTTTGAGTGTTTTTTCAGTTAAGTAAGTGTGGTCTAAAAATAAATTAATATTAAAATATACACGGATTAAGCGTTTAGTATTTCATACAAATTTTGTGATATGCCTCTCATGGCAATCTTATTTTGCTAAAATCATCCCCTGATGGATTATCTTAATTTCAGATAGCAGTCTGAGAAATATATAATTTGACTTCAGATTGCTTTATAGTCTTCTAAATAATAGAAAGTCTACTGATGGAAAAACATAATTGGAAACTGCTCAGGAATATAACTAGCCCAGTGCTTCTCAAACTTTCAGTACTTCCTACCCAATTTTTCAATAATAACTTTCAACAACCCCCCCCCATACAATTAATTACAATGTATTGAATGCAATAATAACGTACTTTGACACTAAAGTTGTGATACGAATTTAATTATAAAACGTACAATTCATCTAGATAAGTATTGCATTTATTGATTTTTTATTATGCCAGAATGAATTTTTCTTTTTTAAATAATTTTTATTTTCGACGTGATCTCGACACCCTGGGGTGAAGAGCCCCACAGTTTATATGGCAATGAGATCGCAGGAATCGTGTGGCACTTTTTCTATAACATAAGGCAAAAATTACAGTTTTAAAAAAGTGGTTAGTTATAGTTATACTCCGGAGCAGTTGGCAACTCTGAAAAAAAGAAAGTAACTATCACTTAAAATGCACTGAAACTTCACGACCTTATTAGTATCACCTTATATTGTTGCCTATTACACATTTCTTTTGAATATACATCAGCTGAAATATTCCTACTTAATTTTTTTTCTTAAGAATGTTCCATACTGTAGCGTTTTGGAGTATACTAGAATTTTTAATGTTTTAGAGACTCAGTTGTAGCAATAACAATATTTAATGAGGAACAATCATACAAATTCTCTTGATTAAATAAGCCGTACAGGTTCAAAATAACAGGATCGAATTGTCCCGCGTGAAGATGTAGGTTTGCTGCTCGAAGAACTGTCTGGAAAAGTCCGGAACCACTATCCAGGTATGTCCACGAGACAGGATGTCTCGGCCCAGAGGTCTCGGCGAATCGGTAGTCGATTCCTGGTATCCTTCCGAAGAAAATCAGAAAGCGTCGAGCGTCCCAGACGCGTCAAGTCAGGGCTCTTCTATCTCTCTGAGCTGGTAGCCCGCTGTCCTCTCTCTCCGCCCCCCGTGTGCAATCCCTTGGGGGTCAGGGGTCGTCAACCTGCTGACATTTCTCCATTTCACGGGGAAATTCATCAGCTTGTTCAAAGCAAGTGCAAAATTCACGGGGGAGGGGGCACGGTAACCGCCTGTACATTCCAATGACCCGTTCGAAAAGAAAGTTAAGCCCATATCACACCTTCCCCATCTTCAATTCAAGCAACACTTTCGTTCAACTGCTTTCCTTTTCCAAAACAGTTGGGCGAAAAGGATTGTGCGATATGCATGTTCAACATCCGCAACTTTTCCCATCCGGAGCTGGAAAAATTGAGTATTTCATTCAACTTGTTCAACTTCTCCGATAGACCTATCACAGGCAAGCAAACGGAGAGGCTGCAGAGACATCACAGATTCGCTCATTCCCTTTTCCAGTCGAATCAGTTGAGTGAAATAGTCGAACAAGTTGAACGAAATACTTGATTGAATTGAAGATTGAACGTAGGAGAAGGTGTGATATGGGCAAACTCCACAATACATTCTATTTAACGCGATATGCAGAAGAGCATAGGTGAAACAATTTCGATCATATAACAAACCACTTTTTGTAAACAGTATATTTTTATGTACTTTTTTTAATACAGCAACCAACTCACCAAATGAGCAACTAAACCACTCAGAGCTGTGGAAGAATCGGAATCTTCTTTCTTAAAAGCAAGAAGAGCACTTCTCATTTCATTGTTTTCTTTCGTTCAGAATCAGTTATGCAAGATACCTTTGTTATAAATATGAATCAGAAATACTGGGTGGCCATAATTAAACTGCAAGTGTTCAAGGGGTGCTGGAGAGAAAACTACCGAGAATATTCCAGTGAAATTTGGTATCTACACGTTTCAGAACATGCGCAAGTCAAATATGCAAGAAAAAAATCGTCATTTTCACCCGATAGATGGCGCTGTACCGTATTTCAGAGCTCACCGGTGGCATATAGAACTTCCAAAGCCGATAGACAGAGCATAGTGACATTCTAAGAGGCATATAAACAATATAAAACATCATTTACAGTTTATCAAAATTCCATACAATTCGCTTCAGTAATTAAATTTTTAGAGTAACATGTAATCAAAAATTAACGTAAATTAAGATCACAAATTAAACAATTCATAAAGAAGCTTTGGAAAACAATTAAACCATTATTTATTTCCATTGACACTCATTGGACCTCTTCTGAATCGTTTCATACGCCGGTATTCTTTCAGAGTAGCTGAATAATTGCTACCATTTTGATAGAATATCTTCACTAACAATGCACGTTCCTTCTTATTCAGAGTCGTGATTGACCATTACTCAATGGGGTCTAGTCTTTACACTGTTCGATGGGCTTAAAATTTGCATATATGACGTCCATAAGCATGGAAACACGATATAGCGCCATCTATCGGGTGAAAAAGGCGATTTTTTTAACTGCATATTTGACTTGCGCATGTTCTGAAACGTGTAGATACCAAGTTTCACTGGAATATTCCTGGTAGATTTCTCTCCAGCACCAATTAAACACTTGCAGTTTAATTATGGCCACCCGTACTTCAGAATGATCGCAAACTAAATGTACTTTATTTTATTTTTTTTCTAACGGGCCGGTACTTTGTCGATTAGGCATTGTCCCTGAAAACGACCCGAAGGTGTTGGCCACTTTATTATGGAGGCACCTAGTACGCGGGCCAACGTCGCCCCCTATGAAGGGAAGGACATGACAACCACGCCCAGTCGGGAATCGAACCCCGGACGCCGGGAGTTGAACCCGAAACCGGTGTACGGTGCTTTACCCACCATACAACTCGGTCGGTTCAAACTAAATTTCTTTAAAAATACATGTGCAGGTAAGAAAATCATGTAGTCTCTTTTCGAAATTACAATGAAGCCTTTTTTAAAATGTAAACGTTTTGAGTTATATCTTTACTTAGACATGAAATTATTAATTTTTAGGTAAAATTTCATTACAGGTAATTATCTTACAGGAAAAATTTCATTATGGACCGTTTTTGGATCATCAGTATGCGGTGCCTAACTCTTCCGAAATGCATTCCTCAAATTTAGGAATCAAAAAAGAAAACACAATGTAAATTGATATTTTAATTAAGATAAATGGAAATATAAGAAAACATTATTTCGTCTCCTAAGTGTAGTTATAGTCTTTAGAATGCACCATTCGCTAATCAGTATTTCAACCAAACATTCAATTAGGAAAAAAAAACTGTGGTCTTTTTTTTATAATTTTGAAATAAATTGCTATTTCTTCTCGTTTAAATTAGTTTTTCTTCATTCCTGGCAAGCATTAGTATAAATGCGGTATAATAAAACTTTAGTACTTTTTAAAGCACAAAAATTTTATGAAGGCGTATTTAGATATTTTATGTTTTGTTTTCATAATAAGATTAGTATACTGAAAGCAACAAATTCGTTAAATTAGCTAATTAAAATATAGTTCGACATAATATTTCATATTTTCAAAAAGATCTTTCTTTAAAATTTGAAATAGATAAATAACAAAATATTCCCTTTTTTTTTCACTTGTTCATAATAAACCAGCAAAGTTTTCATTATCGCTGCATTTTAGCATTAAGGCATTTAAGGCATTTTAGAAATTCCATTTTCAACACAATATTATTTAAATACATTTATTGATTGTGTTTCAGTATGTTTTAATTTCTTACCAGGATATAAAGTTAGTAAATTGTACAAAAATGTAAAATCTTATAATTATTTAATTTATATTACGCAGATGTAAAATACAAGGTTTAAAATATTTTAAGTCCAAACACACAAACTACAAAGATTTTGAATTAAATGCCATACATAGGAACTTTTGAAAACTTATCAGAAGACAGAATTCAAAAATCCATTCTTATAAATATATATAATAAGCGATCAGTATTTACATTTTTTTTTCATTCAAGCTCTTTGTGCGATATCCGAAAACTCCAAGATATAAGTGCATATTTATAAAAATCACTGTTCTTTGCTATGAGTCTTATCCAATAAGCTTAATGCCATTTAAATGATTAAAAACTCCTGATACGCCTCATTAGTGCATTACTATAAAATAACACATGCTTAACTGAAAATCTAAGGCATTAAGTTGTCTTTTACAATATTCGTTAATTTCAAAAATTGTATTTAGTGAAGCATTATCTTTATATTTTAAAAAGATCTCTTATCGCTTGATTTCTCATTGCACTTCTCTGATCTCGCATAAAGTAATGAAGTCAAACGGAAAATTATCATTTAAATGCATTTGTATGTTAATTCTTCTAGGTGGGAAACTTGATTATATTTTACATAATGGAGTACAGAACTATTCAGTTTAAAGTAAAAAATCATGTTCACACAGTCCTCACTCAACGTAATGAATTCCTTTATCTTTTACCTATCGAGTGGGTAATTAAATTTTGGATTCAGCTGCAACATCTAACTGTATAACAAAATTTTCTCAACATGAAATTTATGAATTGCCTCCCACTATGGAAGCAAATCTAAAGACGTATTCACGTCAAAAAGTTATGTGCCATATAGAATAGAACCGTTCTCAAGATGAACTAACTTGTACTCATATTACATATTAATAAAATAACCAAACACTAACACATGGCATTCATAGGATTCTGCAGGATTTTGAGCTTGCTACACTGATATGATTGATATTTCTCTCCACATTTGGGAAAATACGATTTCGGAATGTAATTTCGGATAAGTAATATCACTGTACTATAATTAAGTAGTGAGAAGGAATAAGTAAATCTAGGGTGGTAACGCAAAAATTTTGAAGTTTTCAAAAAAGGACAAGAATGTCAAACCGATCATCGAATTTTTTTTAAAAGTATAATTAGCTATTCATAACCCTTGACAGCAAGAACAGAATCATTAACATTTTAATACTATGTTAAGTTGTGAAACTGCCGACCAGATTGTATAGTGCATAAAGCTCCGTATTACGGTTTCGGGTTCAACTCTCGGGGTTCAATCCCCGACTGGGAGTGGTTGTCATTGTTTCTGTCCCTTCATAGGGGCGACGTTGGTCCACCTACTAGGTGCCCCGTAATAAAGAGACCAACAACTCCGACCTTAGTAGTGGCCAATACCTCCAGGGTCAGACGCCCGGCATTGGACAGATATATATATATATGAAAATGTAGCCTAGATTTTTCTTTATTTGAAAATTCTGTGGCACTGAAAAAATACACTTTTAAAGTTTATTATTATTTTTCTATACGACAAGAAGTAAGCAGTGTTTTTTGTGCATCACTACATTAAATTATAATACACATTTGTTTATTTTCTGAATTCTCATTTCTTGAAGTCTCTTATAATGTAATATTTTTTTGCTTGAAGATGTTAATGAGCGCCGTCTGACGTTTGGCATTCCCTAACAAAAGCGCTCAAGAGTGAAAAAAAATTCCGAATCCCTAAGGTAAAACTATTCCGTTTAAATAAATAAAGCGAACTAATAAGCAGTAGTTTTAAATGTTACAATTTTGCATTGCGACAAGTTTCAGACATCTTAGTTTCTTTTAATAAATATTTTTCGTTTTTTATTTAGAAAAGAAAGTTACCCCTTTTTCAGTTATCTTTGTTGTGCCATTAAGTTTGTGAACTGAAGCAGAAACATTTTTAGCATTTATTGGATTTTGTAATTACAAAAATATGAATTGAGTATACTCCAAAAAACCCATCATTTTCTTCCAAACAAGTAGTTCAGTGAACGATTGATATGAGCAGTAATTTGGAAGGAACATTCAAATTGCAGGCTTGAATATTCAAAATATTATACATTTTAAAGATAAGCTTTTCATGCTTAAATGTCACATTGTGTTATTGTCGAAGCATACATATAAGCGACGTCACATTGAAGCTTGCAATATATATTGATCCTATTTTTTAGCAAACAAAATTTCTAGATTTAGTTATTGAAAACTACTTTTACTTGCAATTTACACGCCCGTCTTCATAATCGCATTTATAAGTATGTATTTTCATAAAAATATATTTATGTAGGTTTTTTTTTTACAAATATACTTCATAAGCAAAAATTGCTTGATAAATATCTCGGGAAAATTCCACTTTATGCGGAATTCAAGTATGAGAAGTACATATTTGAAGCTCACCCAAGCTTATAGAAAAATTAAGAGCTTAATGTTCACAGAATTCAAACAGGTTGCGTGATAGTTTGAAAGAATTTTGCAGCACGCAGCCTAATACTTATTCTTGCATTTATGTTTTTATCCATTAAATAGAGTAACTTCTCTGAAGAACCCTTTGAATAATTTAAAGCTATAAAGTTATACTTAATATTATCCTAATGTTTTAAAGTTTATGCATATAAAAGCATGAAACTACAGGCGATTTTTAAACATGTTGTTCCTTAGTGTGTTTAAAATTTTATATATTGTTTCTTTTAAATTAAAATTCTTTCCCCCCTTCGCTCGAAACGAGTAATACAGAAAAATGTCGTTCAAAATGTTATTGGTGTTACTGAATTTTACTAGGAAATTTAATTCTAAAAAAAATAAAATTTGTCGCCACCGAGCATGGTAGATAGCCTAAGTGTGAAGGTCCACAGTTCTGCACCCCCCCCCCTCGTGCTGCTGTCAATCTAATGGTCTGCATAAGTTTAGACGATGTTCTCCAGATGCAACATGAATACGAGTTAGAACCCCTAAAAAATTCACCCGCCCAAGGCACCCCCTGGAGTGAAGACTTACTTTTATGATTGTCTTAACACAAGAATACAGAATTTGTGAACCATATCCAAATAAACGCAGCGTAACAATTACCCATTAAGCCATCCCTTCTGCGAAGACCTATGGCATGCGAGTGTCCTAAGGAGCTCGACCTTGCTTATGACCTCCTCAATTGAGTTGAAGATTGTTCCTACAAGATGCGGCTAAATATGTGGAAACATATAGACATACGATGGTGTCATTCCGGTCTGTGTAGGGGATCTTACATCGAATTAAACTCCAGCTTGTACAGGGTCCCGCCGATCATCTCACTAACATGCGGCCGGACGTTATACTGATGAAAGAGAACCACCATTTTTGAACTTGTGCCTTCGTTTTTTGTGAATGGCATCAGAAAATTTGATCAGCATGCTGTTATATACTGCGCTATTTATAGTCTGTCGGCTTTCAGATAATCCTCTGTAAGCGTTTACACAATATTTGCACTATGTACACAGACACACTTTCTTGTTGTTAGGACTCCTATTAGAACCAACCTTGATAATATCGAAGGTGCTGACCACTCTCTTTTACAGCTTGTATAGTTGTAATACTCCCATTTTTGGCCAGAGGTCAAACTTTCGTGGCTGACGAGATATGCAGGCTACGGCGCAGATATGTTGGTCAAGTCCCTTTACACTCGAAAAGTCATGTTACCTAGTATGTGTGACCAGTTTAGTATGACCATCTCAGACTAAGATGGTCAAATCCTTAAACAGATGACTTTTCGAGTGCAAAGAGGTGTCATTGAAATGCCAGCAGCTTAGCCTGTATATCTTGTCAGCCATATCACAATTCTGTCGCGAATTCTCTTTCCTTTTATTTCTGTGTTGAGATGAACAGGCTGCTCTTGTATTGCAGTTGTCCTCAGCACGAAATTCGGGAGGCACCCAGTGAGAGTAAACTTTAATCTTATATTTTTTTTTTCACTTCAGATCACCTCTTTTTGGAAAACGTCAAGCTCTAATGCAATAGTTCATATTGGAACATTTTCAACGATTTGAATGATTTCAATGAATGAAACTTAATAAATTATTTGCACACTCAGTAGAGCGGCCCGGTTGTGGTTGATTTTTAATGTGGAAATTTACAGCTTTAAATTTTTGAAGCGAAAATTTGACTGTATTTCAAGAAAAGGCATTGGTACCCAAACTTTGAAATTTTTGTGGCATTTAGTTGAGTTGCCATTTGCTCCGAAATATAATTGAACAGTTTTTTAAACAGTTATTTTTGGCCTATGTTAAGGCTATGTTATGTCCTATACATTGCTTTTTCTACAGTACACACTAGTAGACATTGTATGAGCTCCCTTTCACTGCCTAAATACAGATCTAGTAACGGCTTTTAGAAGCTTCATTTCTTCTCCGCTTCTAAGTTCTTTGATTTAGTCGGACCGTCTTTCTTACGGAAATCATAGTATATATAATCGTTCTTATCTGTCAATGTGATAAGTCCATTTTAAGGACTTTGATGACGCACAAGATAATAATTAGCATTTCACACAATTTTCACAGCTACGTAGATCAAACTTTGGCTTTGAATTACAAAAATCCGTTTGTTCAAAATCTAAAAACCTCAGAAATAACAGCTGTTAGTGCGAAGGTACCTCGATTTGGCTGAAAACTTTTCGCTCAAACTCATTATCATAAGAACATAATGAGAATAACTGTAAACGTTTACAGTCTTAATCATTTTTTAATGTATGTCTCTGAGACATCGATGATAAAAGGATTAAATTTAGTACATCATGTAGTGAGTAAAGCACAGAGTTTTCTAATCAGAATAATTTGAGCATGATGGCTTGTACATAATGTTATGTTCATGAAAATTTTATTTCCCGAAAATTCCAATCTATTTCATAGAATTTTGCATTTTGTTTACTTAACTTTCCAAGTTACAAGTGAACAGTGTTTAAGAAGTAAAAGGAAGTCACAAGTTTTTTGGGACAGTCTTGTGATACTTATAATAAATACATGTGTTAAGGACCGAATTATTTGTCAGTGACCATTTAACGAATTTCAACTTTTAACATATTGCCAGGTTATATATCACAGTTTCACAAGCTAAGACGTATATTGAAAGACTTACACAGTACGCAGATCTCCCCATCTAAGCGTCTTGGAAATAGGCAAGTATTGTAAAGTTGTTCCACGGTGATTTCATGCATAATTAAAATTACAAAAACAAAAACAGAAACAGGGAAAAAAAAAAGATTTGCCGGATCTCGAAAAATTCAAGCAAATTGACAGGACCCATACGCAAAACTTAATAAATATAGTTTAAAATATAGCAATTAAATAGTTAGCCACTCAAGGGGGTATGTTAAGCCCTTATTAAAAGAGTGGAAAGAAACAGACAAATTAGCGACAGTGTGTGGCGTGGCTGACGAGATATGCAGATGCAGTCGTTTTAGTCGCCCCCTTTGCACCCAAAAATTCATTTGACCAAGGTTGAGTGATCATCTTAGTCCGAGATAGCCATAGTAAAATGGTCACACTCCCTATATCACATGACATTTCGAGTGCAAAAGGATGTGACCAAAATATCAACGCCGCGACTTGTTGATTTCATCACCCACGAGTGTGTGGATTAATCATTCATAGCATTTAATCAAATATTATTTTTTAATCAGTGAAACGGTGGCAGTCGAACAACTCCTCAGAATCCCCAAAAGCATATTTTATCATTCTCGCCAAATCGTGGCTGACGAGATATACAGGTTACGATGCTTACATTTTGGCCACACCCATTTGCATCCGAAGAGTCATGTGGCCAAGTAGGTACGACTATTTTAGTCCCAGATAGCCAGAGCAAAGTGGTAACATGATTCGTCGAGCTAAGAGGGTGTAACCAAAATATCGGTATCGCTCCCTGTACATCTCATACCAAATCATGTGTACACTCACACTTCAATGACACTCACGCAAGTTTCCACTTCAGTGAGCTTCACTTGACCTCATTGGAACTGTTAAACTTGAGCACTTAGCGTTACTGCCCTGTTTAGTATACGTCCACAAAACAAAATTTAAAAATTGGTTAAAATATATAATTTTTAGTGGAATTATAATTTTTGTAACATACATTGGTATCTGTCACAAAAATTTAATTTAAAAGAGAATCGCGGTTTTACACGTATCCAAATTTATTTTCTTTACGTGGTTAGAAACTGCCACATTATTAAAAACCCACGAGTCACGACAGACAGGCCGAAGAGTTTGAGCTTTTACAGCTTATTGAGGAAATATTAGTTCATTGGGAATAGTATATAAATAGATACACTTACAAAAGTTTTCTCCATGTTAAAGTATGCCTAAATTTTTACCCAAGGAAGAGACATTTTAATGCAGATTATGAATGCGTATCAAAAGTATGCTCTTCACCGAAATTGATGTTTACTGATCTAAACTGTTCAGTTTCAAACTTTTACCGAATTAAATTTTTCGGCCTTTTTATTTCAAATTCTCATATAACTGAACTATGATGCACGATAAACATCTACGACATCAATCAATAGAAAATATGGCAATAGAAAATGCACTCTTTATCTCTCTCTCTCTATATATATATAATAGTTTCATAAAGAAATATATCTTTAGATTTTACTCTGAGGTATCTGTGAAGTTATTCTCAGATATGATTGCATAAATAAAATGCTGCAGAATATCTTCTTTAATGGAAACTGTATATACTTTTTATAGCTAGTTTCCTGACTAATTTAGGGCAATAAATCCGTATATGACAGATTTTCCGATACGGAGGAAGAATGATATGTCTCATGCTTAATTATTCGATGCATATAATAATGGCGATTGAAGGAAGAATTAAGTTATATTTTATTGTAAGACTACTGCTAAAGTTTTGTCCAGGGCTGTCATATTTAAGGCAATTGCGATTTCCAGATTATCATAAATTATTTATTTTTAGTGGAAGGCAAATGCTCCAGTACTGGGCCACTTAAAGTTATTTTCTCAATTATCATCTTAACATTGGAGAAGATTTGTTAATTTATATTTTAGATGGTTGTTTAAACTCAACGAAATTCTAATAAGAATTGTTACATATATTTTAAAATTTACAATTCTATGCACCAAAACTGTGCACATCAAAAGCCGGCCACCTAGATTTATCAAATATCTTAGGAAAATAGAATGAAGTTTCTATATATATAGTAATAATAAAAATAAATTAATGTAATCTATATAAATAAAATTAGACTTTGGTCTGTACATTTCTTGGAATTTAAAAATTTTACAATTTCTATCCGTTTCAAGCACCCGGGATTCCGATGCGACCCTCAAAAAAAAGTTTGTCTGTCTGTCATTCTGTCATTCTGTCCTTCTGTCATTCTGTCATTCTGTCTGTGACGCTTTTTTTGTTTAAGCATCACGTAAAAACGACTGAAGCGAATGATATGAAATTTTGTGTCATGATAGGTGGTCACTCAACTTAAAACATAGGCGTCGAATTTTTAAAAAATCTTGATTAGATTTTCCGATTTTGTGAAAATCGTTTCAAACTGCGTAAATTTGCTTTCAAGCATCACGCAAAAACGACTGAAGCGAATGATATGAAATTGGGTATCATGATAGGTGGTCCCTCAACTTAAAACATAGGCGTCCAATTTTTAAAAAATCCTCATTGGATTTTGAGATTTTGAGAAAATCGTTTCAAACTGCGTAAATTTGTGCTCAAGCATCACGCAAAAACGACTGTAGCGAATGATATGAAATTGGGTGTCATGATAGGTGGTCACTCAACTTAAACTATAAGCATCTAATTAAAAAAAAATCGATCAGATTTCGAGATTTTGTGAAAATCGTTTAAAACTGAGTGAATCTTTGTTCCCGCATTACGTAATAACGACTAAAGCGAATGATATGAAATTTGGTCACACAATAGATGGTTGCTCAACATAAACTATAGGAGTCCAATTTTTTAAACATTTTTATTAGATTTTGAGATTTTGTGAAAATTCTCTCAAAATGCGTTTATATTTCTTCAAACATCACGTAATAACGACTCATACGAATGATACGAAATTTAGTGATATGATAGGTAGTTGCTAATCTTAATTTATAGGCGTTGAATTTTTAAAATATTTTGATTACATTTTGAGATTTTGCGAAAATCGTTTTAAAATGCTGAAAATTTGTTCCAGCATCACGAAATAAAGATTGCAGGGAATGAAACAAATTTGGTTGACAGGATAGGTTGTCACTCAACTTAAATTCTAGGCTTCCATTTTTTCAAAAATGTTGATTGAATTTTTAGATTTTGCGAAAATTATTTCAATATGCGTAAATATTCGTTCGCGCATCACATAATTACGACTAATGCGAATGAAATGATATTACTTAGTGACTCTCTAACCTGTAATATTTTAACAATACATAAAAATTATAACTTCGCTTTCTTTACTTTGGCAACATACTCCATCCATTCTGTGTACTCATACAATGCTGACGAAAGATCTTGCTTTTTTGGAAATTTGCATTCACTAACCCGTCGAGGATGGGTACTTCAGCTAGTACACTATAAAAAATACATTAAAAATGACAGATGAAATGTTTTATTTATAGATTCTACTCACATGAGATTTACATATTTTCACAAATAATCAATTTTTTATGTAAGGTATATGTTAATTCTCGATTCATTGCAAGTTATGGTTTGAACATTAAGGATATTAAATCTTGATAAGCTTTGTTAATAAATCATTTTCAGCTATTACAAATGCCTTTGTTTTCGTTCACTTCACTTGATTTGCTCACTTTATTCCCTGAACATACAGTGCCTCGTCTCATATTGTATATTTCTATTTCATATTGCAATGCAGGATTTGTTTTAAACTATTTACGGCCAGCGATCTATTTTCAGACGCTCGCAAAAACTGACGTTGCAAAAGTTCCTAAGAACTAATTTATTTTCCTATTTTAGTTTCTCGATAAATCTGATTTCCACAAAATGCTCAGAGATAACAAGGTAAAATGAGACAGTAAAATATTCACAGTTTTATTTTCATAAAATAAAACTTTAAAATTTCTGGTGGACTTAGTCACGCATAACAACATTTTAATGATTTGAGACAGAAAATTTAATTTTTCGTCAAAGGGAAAGTTTTTAGCTGTAACTAGTTACGTAATATTGAAAAGGAAATAGATCATAATGAATTGTTTTGTATGACAAAGGTATTTCAATTTTTATCTTTAACTTAAACTATTTGCAGCATTCACTAGAAAATTTAAATAGTTTTACTTTATGAAAATAAAACTGTGACGACGACATTACTTGAACGCCTAGCGATGGCGTCAAAACTTTCAGTTTGGCTATTGTGCGTATATACATATATAGGAAGTGTCTAGCTGACCACCACTCTCTAGATACAGAAGGCCTGAGATGCGAAGCTTTTACGTCACCAGTAGGTCAAAGATGACGTTATCACAGTTTTCACTTCACGAAGTAAAACTATTTAAAATTTCTGGTGAATGATTAAAATTTTAGAAAATATCTTAAGTTAAAGATAAAAATTAAAAAACCTTTCTGATAAAAAATGATTTATTATGATCTATTCCTATAACATATTATATAATTAGAAATAATTATAATTTCTTATTTGTCGTAAAATTAAATTTTCTATCTTAAATCATTAAAATATTTTATGCGGGAGTAAATTCACCACAAAATTTGAATAGTTTAACTTTGTGAAAATAAATGTGTGATGACGTCAATTTAGTGGACTTAGTGATGACGTAAAAGTTTCTGTTCACAGGCCTTCTATATCTCGGAGGTGGTGAACTGACCCACTACAGAAGCACATGAGGAAAATCATATACTCCAGTACGGGCCCACCGTGGCCAATACCTTTTGGTTGCGGAAGGCCTCGCAACTGAAGCTTTGACGTCATGACTTGAGCTTCTTAAATGACGTCATCACAGTTGTACCTTCAAAGAGTAAAACTATTTAAAATTTCTGTTGGTTGCTACAAATATTTGAAAATATCTTACATTAAAGATTACTCTATTTAATAAAAATGACAATACCTTACTGATAAAAAATAAATGTTTGTGATCTACTTCTGTATCACATTATATAATTAGTGATAGTCAAAAATTACCATTTGTCGTAAAATTATTTTTTTATTCTTAAATCAATAAAAAGATTTAGGAGTGAGAAAATTCACCGCAAATTTAAAATAAATATACTTTGTGAAAGTAAAACAGTGATGCTGTCGTGTACAAGATCTAGCGATAACGCCAAAGCTTCAGTCGTAAGACTTTCTGTATCTAGAGGATGTTGGTCCCCTTCAGAAGCAATTAGTAAAACATAGACCTAAAAGCGGGCCACTCATCACTGTCCCTAAATTGTTACTGTAATTTTATTCGATCATTATTTATAATAAATTCACAATATAATCAAATAATGCCAATTACAATTGATTATACAAATAAATAGAATGTGTGTTAAAAATTGGTTTGAATGAATACTTGAATCTTAATCCCTTAAAGGTCGTATTTATTCTCAAGAAAACGGTTACAAATGTCCTTTTTTTATTCCAGAAGATTGTATAAAAATAAGTGTATGTACAGTACATGTAACCATTTTAAGGCTTCGGATATCTCTTTCGAACGAAAGAAAGGAAAAGTTAAATTTCTAGGAAAAGCCAACATTTAGGTAACTGAATATGTGTTTTCTAGTATGCTGGGAATAATGAAAAATATACATACTTTAAACACTAAAGCAGAATTTTATTAAACTTACTTCATAAAATGAATAAATATTTGTAAATGTTTCTTTGAACATAAATAAAAAAGTGAACTAAGATTGAGAAATTCAAATCACAAATATATTTATTTGGGTAGTGCTACCATCTATTTAAAAAAAATAACGATCAACAATGAAATTAAAAATAGTCTGTTACTGTCATATGTTGTGTAAAATGAGATATGAGAAAAGTCCATGCGCAAGAATTAAAAATCTCTAATATTTTTGGCGCATAACTTTTAAGTTATTGCCCGGAAATATTACGGGCTCGAGAAATAGTTAGAGAAAGCTGTGCCCGTGACTTTGACGGGAGCATGAAGGAAGGAGTTAAGGAAATCCCTAAAAATGGGCTTAGGATACTTCTAGCATAGCTGCCAACTACTTCGGAATATACTTTTCCACTTTTTCTAAACATGCTTTTTTGACTTAACATATAGCAAAATTTTTGTGCTACACGCGAGCTGGTTACTGCTTTAAAAAATGCTTTAAATTTTACTGTTTACAAAAAGTGGATTGATATGCTCTGCAGTAGCTGGCAGCTATGCTGCTAGACGCCGACTTCAGCAATAAATTTATAGTACGTAACTAGAAATGCCAACTACTCCGGAATATAATTGCATCCACATTTTGCGTACACTAACTTTTTTTTAATATTATTTCGAAATTATAGTCAGGTCACACGTTTAGCTACGAGGTTTTCCCATAATTTAAGCATAAGATTGCTGTTTTAAAAAAAGTGATTAATGATATTCCGGAGAAGTGGGCAGCTCTACGCAACTAAACAGGAAAGGAAAGCACTGCACCTTTGGTATTTAGTTGATAAGGGTTTCAGCCAATCAGAGTTCGATCTCTTAGTTCAATAGATAGCTGGAATTTCTTATTTTTTTAATTAAAATTTCAAATGACCCTCTACTGATACATGGCCCACTACTGGAGCACTTACCTTAAGTACAGAGTTTATTTTTTAGAAACTTTCTCTCTCTATTTATTTGAAAATGTAATTACTAATATTTATGCATTTGAGTCATTTTCTATTTACGTTATTCAAGTAGTTTCCTTCTTAATCACCTGTTCACAAAAGGCAGACTGATCTATATTCAAAATAGTTTTACCTACAAATTTAACAAAATTTTCCCAATGCATCTTTAAATCTTTAAAATTGCTTTTTTTTAAATTTTTGCAGCTAGTGTAAACGAAAACAGCATATGAAAATGCAGCTACGTACCAAATTGTCAATCAAATATTGAATGAAATATTTATTATATTTGTAACGTAAATGTATGATATATTTAATTGTAAAGGTGCTTAATCGTCTTTAAATAAATACATACGGAAATTGGAGCATTCAGCATGCATAGATTATGTTTGAAAAAATGTTATTGTACTCCAGTAACTTGAGTTAAATAAGTATTTGTTTGATAAAAAGGAAATAGACAGTATGTTATAGAAATTAAAGGACTTTTAGCTGATCATACAGAACCGGCATTGAACGGTAGCACTATTGGAAAGCCACACCATTGGTGTTTCAAAAGCATCTAATTCCTAATAAGTAGATTAAACTTGCTAATTTTATGTGATTCTTTAATGACAGAATGTTTTGTTTTATGTCCTAAAACCACATTCGATCTATAATGGAAGTTGTTGATCACACTGAAGCAAGAAAGGTACAACTTTCCGTAAAAGAGATTAAAATATACTGATTATACGAGCCATTATAGCTGCCAAGAATTCCAGAAAATAAACACCCACTTTTAGTAAACTGCATGCATTTTTAAAAACTTTTTCAAAATAGCAACCACGCCCCCCAACATCAGCGAACGCAGAAATTTTATTGCGCTGTAACACAAAAAGCTTTGGATTAGAATTACCGTTTGCAAAAAGGTGTGAGTTATATTTTGGAATTGTTGATAGCTATGGGCCTGCACTAACTAGTACCATAGCTTCCAATTATTCTGGAATATCATTAACCACTTTTTGCGAACAGTGAATTTCTATAAGAATTTTTTTTTTCAAAACAGCAAACATCGCATCCGCCAAGGTCAAATTATTTGCTATATTTTAAGCTATAAATCCTCCTTTTCAAAAGTAGGTGTTATTGATACTCCGGAAAAGTGTGCAGCTATGATTAGTACATGCTCATAGTTTTGCTTTATCTAAATTAATGTTCGATGTACTCGTTCGCACACTTCACGACATCAGTCTGAAATATCGAGCGGCTCTTAATTTTTTTCATTAATTTAAAATCAACTTAATAATTTTATACTGAAGATATTTAATTGTAATCATTTTTATGCGTCATGTACGAAATCTTGAAACACTGCATTGTTGAAACTCAACAACGTGGAGCAAAATTTTATCGCAAAATATTATTTATATCTATGGCAAATATCAACAGGATGCTTGTGAAATGCAAATCAAGAGGTAGAGCCGTGAAAATTTTAAACTTGTGATGCTTCAAAACGATGAAGACATAGATTCGAAAATATGATCGGACACGAAGTCATTCGATACCCTTTTTCACATTTAAAAATTAAATTGGAAGAATCAAAATAAGTTGGAGATTTTACCGCATACATTAAAGCGGAAACAAGGGTGTTTTTGAGGAAGTAAGTCCATTTTTTGGTAGCATACGTTGTTAACGGAGTGTTAACACGCCTTCTTAAAGCACGAAAATTTCAGCAGGAAGATACATTTTACGAAGAAGGGGAAAGTAGACTTGTAACCTTCATTTCATCTCTTCTGAAATCACTAGTAGAGCTATTCTTGAGTACATACACTCAGTTCTTAGAAACTACACTCATGTCCATAAATTAAGGATAATTCAGAATCACACAGAAATTGATCTGTAAAATAAAAATTTCACCTGTGGAATGATCACACACATCTTGAAGAAGAATATGCAAATTATAGGAAACCACCAGATGGCGTGGATACTACGTCACAATGACGAGAGTGTAAGAGAGGGGTATATAAGGAATGGTGGCAAAGAAGTAAAATTGTTCACAAGCGCTGTGAAAGCCTTTCAGTGCAAAAACCGCATAGTTATGGCACAAAGGAGGCATTTGGATGATGTTTTACGTGGCAGAATTATCGGACGACTAGAATGTGGACGTACCCAGCTGGAAGTATCCCAGGAACTTGGAATCGCCCAGAGTGTCATCTCCAGGCTTTGGCAACGATTCCAAGATCATGGTAATGTGAGTAGACGTTAAAGCACAGGTCGCCCCCGAGTTACAACGCCGAATGAGGACCGCTATTTGGCAGTTACTGCCAAAAGAAACAGACGGAGTACAGCATCAGACCTGTCTCGTCAGCTCTCTTCAGCTACCGGTACGACAGTTTCAAGGCAGACCGTGTACAGACGCTTAGGGCACATTGGTCTATATGCTCGTAGGCCTGTCAGATGTGTTCCACTTACCGCAACTCACAGTCGCCTGCGATTAACCTGGAGTAGAGAGCATGCATTGTGGACACCGCAACAGTGGTCTTGTGTGATGTTTTCCGACGAGTCCAGGTTTAGTTTGGAGTCTGATTCTCGCCGGACATTCATCTGGAGAGCGCCAGGTACCCGTTACCACCAAGAGAACACCATTGAAAGACACCGTTACGGTGGTGCAGGATGGCTCGTTTGGGGAGGAATTATTCTTGGTTCCAGAACTGACCTGCATGTTCAGAGTGTAACGATGACAGGCCACATCTATCGGGATGTCATTCTGGAACAACATGTACGTTGTTTCGGGGCGCCATGGGTGTTGAATTTGTGTTTATGGATGACAACGCCCGTCCTCACCGTGCAAACATTGTAGACATATGCCTTCAATCGGAGGATATCACCCGTATGCATTGGCCAGCATACTCACCGGACTTGAATCCAATAGAGCATGTGTGGGATATGCTTGGCCGACGAATTGCAGCCCGTCAACCCCCTCCCACCTGTCTACCGGAACTTCGGAGTGCATTGCTTGATGAGTGGTGTAATATTCCCCAAGATCAGATTGATCAGTTGATACTCAGCATGCCTAGGCGTTGTCAGGCCTGTATTGCATCGTCCGGGAGACATACTCCGTATTAACCATCCTACTAACCATGTTATACTGTTTTTTGTAAATAGGTTCTTTTTTGAAATTTGATCAAGGGAGTAAAACTTGCAATTTTTATTAATTATGTCAAACATATAGCATCTTTTTTGCTCTTTACTTTTTGTTTAATAAATAGACTTTACAAATAAGTCAAATTTGTTTTGTTTCTTTCTCTTTCTTTGCCTGAACTTCAATATCTTTAATTTATGGACATGAGTGTATAATGCACCTCCAGTAAACCGGGGTGGTATATTCACAGAAAACATGATCCTGAAACATGTACACATGGCGGAAGCCACCTCACTCGAAACCGTAGCTGCCAACTACTACGGATTATAAACAACCCCATTTTATAAACAAGAATATAGGCCTAAACTACAACATTTTTGTTCTCCTTTCCGCTACGCGTGGTATGGTTAATATTTTGAAAAAAATTCTTAAAAATGTGTACCGTTTAGAAAAAGTTGTCAATTATATTCCATAGTAGTTGGCAGCTGTGCTCGATAGTGAGGGACTTCTCCGGACAAAGCTTTAGGTAAAACTGAAAGCCGTTAGCAAAAGTCGTTAGACAAATAAAGAGAGAGGTACATGTAAAAGCTCTCGAGAATTCCAGAACAGACTAACGCAGCAAACTGTCAAAGTTCACTACAAAAACGCACGTCGGGCGAGGACAGTTGCGCGAGTAAAGGAATTAGGCACAAATGTAAACAGCGAGGGCGCCGCAGGGGGTATATACAAAGCCAGAAACGGAACTTTACTGCTGCAATGTTTTTTGCTTACTTATTATTATCATTTATTGTAACTGTAGAAAATCGTTGAGCAATGAAAGAAATTTCAAGCGTGATTCTTTTACGGATAGAGAATTTAAAAAGATTAATTAAATTTAGACTAATAAAGATTATTATTTTTTCATATTTTTATTAACAAAGATAATTAAAATTTTTCAAACAAAATAATATATCCAATGCAAAAAAAGAGATCAACGGGAAATATCTACTTACCAGAATTTTACCTTAACCCTCTCGTCACCCTGAACCTCATATGAGGCTCCTATTTCAAATAGCAATATTTAGAGAGAAAACAATTGAATTTATTATTCTTTTCTTTCAGTGAAATCAATATCATTAATTCATGTAGAAAGTATATGAGGCTCTTAACTAGATGCATAAATCGTGCCTAGATTGCAGTACTAGTCAATTTAGATCATTTTTTACAGTTTTCGCTTCATTGTTTCAGGAGAAAAATTAAGAAAATATTTACGCTGCTTTTTTTACCGTTTTTTTTCTTATTCCTCAAACTTTACCTAATATGTGCATCCTTTTAAATTAATTTTAGCATAACAAAATGCTTCGAAAATGCAGAAATTATTATTAGAAAAATTATTATTATCGACATTAATCGACAAATAGTAATCGACATTAGAAAAAAATAATTTTGCATGATTTATAATAGTATTTCAGATGCATTAAATGCTAGACAGATTTGTTTTCTCTGATTTTTCATAATTCGGTGACGAGAGGGTTAAGGATAAATTAACGTAATATATTGAATTAATCTAACGAATTCTATTTTCAACTGTGAAAAGTTTTAAAAGTTACGATACACTTGCTCACGGAAAACTACATAGCTGCCAAAATCTGCGGATTATATTTAACGAATTTTCGTAAATACAGTCATGTCCATAAATTAAGGATAATTCAGAATCACACAGAAATTGATCTCTAAAATAAAAATTTCACCTGTGGAATGATCACACACATCTTGAAGAAGAATATGCAAATTACAGGAAACCACCAGATGGCGTGGATGGTACGTCACAATGACGAGAGTGTAAAAGAGGGGTATATAAGGAATGGTGGCCAAGAAGTAAAATTGTTCACAAGCGCTGTGAAAGCCTTTCAGTGCAAAAACCGCATAGTTATGGCACAAAGGAGGCATTTGGATGATGTTTTACGTGGCAGAATTATCGGACGACTAGAATGTGGACGTACCCAGCTGGAAGTATCCCAGGAACTTGGAATCGCCCAGAGTGTCATCTCCAGGCTTTGGCAACGATTCCAAGATAATGGTAATGTGAGTAGACGTTACAGCACAGGTCGCCCCCGAGTTACAACGCCGAATGAGGACCGCTATTTGGCAGTTACTGCCAAAAGAAACAGACGGAGTACAGCATCAGACCTGTCTCGTCAGCTCTCTTCAGCTACCGGTACGACAGTTTCAAGGAAGACCGTGTACAGACGCTTAGGGCACATTGGTCTATATGCTCGTAGGCCTGTCAGATGTGTTCCACTTACCGCAACTCACTGTCGCCTGCGATTAACCTGGAGAAGAGAGCATGCATTGTGGACACCGCAACAGTGGTCTTGTGTGATGTTTTCCGACGAGTCCAGGTTTAGTTTGGAGTCTGATTCTCGCCGGACATTCATCTGGAGAGCGCCAGGTACCCGTTACCACCAAGAGAACACCATTGAAAGACACCGTTACGGTGGTGCAGGATGGCTCGTTTGGGGAGGAATTATTCTTGGTTCCAGAACTGACCTGCATGTTCAGAGTGTAACGATGACAGGCCACATCTATCGGGATGTCATTCTGGAACAACATGTACGTTTGTTTCGGGGCGCCATGGGTGCTGAATTTGTGTTTATGGATGACAACGCCCGTCCTCACCGTTCAAACATTGTAGACGAATGCCTTCAATCGGAGGATATCACCCGTATGCATTGGCAGGCATACTCACCAGACTTGAATCCATTAGAGCATGTGTGGGATATGCTTGGCCGACGAATTGCAGCCCGTCAACCCCCTCCCACCTGTCTACCGGAACTTCGGAGTGCATTGCTTGATGAGTGGTGTAATATTCCCCAAGATCAGATTGATCATTTGATACTCAGCATGCCTAGGCGTTGTCAGGCCTGTATTGCATCGTCCGGGAGACATACTCCGTATTAACCATCCTACTAACCATGTTATACTGTTTTTTGTAAATAGGTTCTTTTTTGAAATTTGGTCAAGGGAGTAAAACTTGCAATTTTTATTAATTATGTCAAACATAAAGCATCTTTTTTGCTCTTTACTTTTTGTTTAATAAATAGACTTTACAAATAAGTCAAATTTGTTTTGCTTCTTTCTCTTTCTTTGCCTGAACTTCATTATCCTTAATTTATGGACATGAGTGTAGTAATTTTGGTTTAGAATATAGAAAAATTTAACAGTTTATCTGGCGGGTTTGTTACTATTTCCAATAAATTTTATTGAATAAATGAGATGCTACTTACTCTCCTTGTTTCTCCGACTCACCGCTTCACTTTTTTAGCGCGATTTTTTTACCCAGATATACGTTGCATGTGATATCACATAAACGAGTTAGAAAAATCACTTTTTGAATGTTTCTTTAAACAAAGCGTGTGTATCTCTTTACATTTCCAGCATCTTGCTGGAATATGCATTAAGTTTCATTTCTCAAGTAGCTAAATTTAATAGGACGCGTGAAATCTTTTATTATTCAGTGAGTATTTTAAACATTGATGCCACGGAATAAGACCCAGCTGAAGAGGCCATAAATTTTCAAATTAACTGGGCTTTGTCATTTATTGCTCCTTAGATACATTATTTCGGGAACACTGAGGTCAGTTCGAAGAAGAACTAAAACCACTAATAGCCATTTGCACCAAACCTTTCTCACTTAGATGAATAAATAAAAACACTCGTTATAGTCATGGGTAACTTAATAACTACTATTTGTCACCTTACTTATGAATCTATTTAAGTGTAATGCAAGATTGTACCGTTAAAATAGTAAATCAGACTGCTTTCTAAATTTTTAAACAGATAAAATTTAAAATACTGATATATCAAATGGTGTGTTAAACATTTATTAAATAAATATCTTTGTATGAGTCCTGCAGTGGTCTGGGCGCTAAACTCCGTTCCCATTAGAGCACGGCAAGTGAGGCAGCATCCGGCTTGACCAATGCTTGGGAGGGTCAACTTCCTCTCGGCTCGACTACTGTGGGACCGCGTACGCTAATGGGCGCTGGTGCACGTAAACTCTCTTGTGGTTACAATGTCCTCCAAGTTGTTAAACGATACCTCCCCAGACAGCACAGCAAACTTGCATCAAACTTGCAGCAAGCTTGGTTTATCAAGTCAATAAACTTGAATTAAGCTTGAAAATTTCAAGCATGTAAGTTTAATGCAAGCTTGAATCAAGTGTTCTAGTTTACACTTGCCCAGCTTGCATTAAACATGACATAGCAAGCTTAATTTGAAGCTTAAAAATTTTTCCCAAGAAAAAATTTCTAAATACACGGGGCGCCCCACATACTTTATTTTTCCACGCATTTCCCCCTCTATGCTGAAATTTTGAGTTAATTTAATCTGTTTCCATCAAACGTCCGTGGCTGGGTTCAATCTCGGGAACTATGGGCTGGGAGGCCAGCGTGCTAAACGTTCCGCCAATAAGCCTCGCGCGCCTATGATTAAATTTTGAAATGACTGTTACGGTTTTAAGTGACTGGTACGTTTTCTGGCCAGATCGATCAGTATGGGCGATGCCCATAAGTTTCTTTTATTTTTCCATGGGATGATTCAAAATTTAAATAATGTTATGCGTGATTTATAGACTCTACTAATAGGGAAATGAGCATAATATAAACTTAAAAGCAAGACACGTTTTAAAACTTTCAATATCGCAACACTCATGTTGAGCAATACTGCTGGCCAAAATCGTAACAAACGACTGATTTTGAAATCAATTTCGTAGTATAATTGTATTTTATTTTGAAGAATTTTCATATTTGGAAACATAGAATCTTTTTTTTTAATTCTATGGTGAACCACCCATAAAGTGAAGTACATTAACTATCTAAATTGTGTTAATTATATTAAAATTTATTTTTAGGGCTAATTAATTAGTTAATGGAATTACTAATGTTAATTAGATGTAAAGAAAACTAAAACTCCCCTCGTGTTACACTTCAGAGGGGCTTATCCCATTCATTCCTTCCCCTTGCGTGTTCTAATGTCCAGGTTTTGTGCGATAATAAAATAAAACACAACTTTTACGAAATTTCCTTTATTTAATATGAGCAAATTTGGATACGCTAGGCAATTAATATACATTCTCTTTCACAGATGGCACCATCACTGCACGCTTTCGAAAGGGAAAATCAAGCTGTATTCCAGCTTGACATTTCAAACGACTTTTGATAGCTTGCTGCAAGCTTAAATTGAATTGAACTGTCAAGCTTGTATTAATACGTCAAATTCAAAGAAATGCCAAGCTTGATTTAAGCTTATGTGCTGTCTGGGTCTGGGGAACAAGCCTATTTTAATTTCACAAACTAAAACTATTTTAAATTTCTAGTGAGTGATAGAAATATTAGAAGCGATCTTAAAAAGTAAAATACCTTTCCGATATAAAATAATTTATCATGAAGTATTTCTACAATGTATATTATGATTAGTGATGGTTAAAAAGTGGCATTTGTTGTAAAATAATATTTTTTATTGCAAACCTTCAAAACGTGCCTTCCGCGTTGTGTAGAGGATAGAGAACCGTTCTACCACACCGCAGTTGTGGGTTCGATTCTCGGCATGGGCTTGGATATCATTTCGTCCGTCTCTTCATTGGAGGCAATGCTGGTCAGTTTATTAGGTGACTCCATAATAAAGATGCCACTACTTCGGGATTTAGTAGCGTCGAAAGACTGATGGTCAAGTACCCGCCTATTAAAAAAAAAAAAAAAAAAACTTCAAAATGTCAGCGGACAACATGAACAGAACATAACTAACAACATTCGTGAACAGCAATAAACAAATAGCTTTTAGGGAAAAGAAACCAGCCCGCGCGTTCAACCACAAATGGTTGCTCTTTTCGAAGCTGAAAATTACTTTTCAATAAAGTGATTCACTATATCCGTGCATACGTAATACAGCTGACAACTTTTTGTAAGCTGTGATTTTCGACATATATTATAGCAAATATTCTAGCTTAATGCGTAGCTAAAACAATTCTAGAGATATAATTAACCCCTTTTTGCAAACAGTACATTTTTATGTATTTGTTTTTGATAGAACAACCTGATCCCCCAGTTAAACTGAAAAACTTCGCTATTTATCCCGGAATTCTTTCAGCTATTTTAATAGAAACGGACTGACTGACTGACTGACTGAAGTTTTGGTTTTCATGGAGCGCCGTAGCATAAAAGCTTTATCTCCAGTGATGAGAAGTAGAAATCATGTGGTTCTTTATCTTGAGGTGGGGGAATAGAGACGGGTCACTAATTTAAAATAATGTTTAAAAAAATACACTTTACGAAATGCGGTTAATTATTTTCCACAATTTTCGCATGCATTACTGTGGCATAGTTCATTTTCACAGTATCTTCTTGATGTGAGCTATCTGGACCAGTCACATTAGAATAACTTTTTTGAAAACTTGATCCATTTCCGCTACCATAAGGCGTACACCACTAGGCCTATATTTAAGAGTTGCATTTTCACAAAATATAGCTATTAAAATTTCTGGTGAATTTACCCATGGATAGTAATATTTTAATAATTTGAGATAAAGAATATAATTTTACGGAAAACGGCAGTTTTTAACCATGACTAATTAGATAATATGATAAAGAAATAGATCATAATGAATAATCTTGTATAGAAAGCTATATTTTAATTTTAATGTTTAAGATTTTTTCTAATCTTTGTAGTATTCTCCAGAAATTTTAAGTAGTTTTACTTTGCGAAATTGAAATTGTGATGACGTCAAATGTTGGTGACGTAGGAGTTGCAAGGCTTTCTATATCTATGAGGCGTTGGCTTTGTGCAATCAGAGAAAATATCATCTGTTGGGAAAGGAAGTTTTTTCCCCCACAAGATGTGATTTTAAATATGTTTACTAAAATTTTTCGATCATTCCTTTTCATCGCGTCACATGACACTCTTAAAATCTGTAGATTATATCAGGTACTTGAAGAAATTTCCCCACTATCTCAAATTCTTTTTTATTAGTAAGCACATAACTTCTGGACGTCATGCTTCTCTTTAGTAAACGAATAAATGTAGTATTCCTTAAAATCGCTGTTTTTATGTACATTCGCTAAATCGAAATTTCTTAAAAAAACAGAAAATCGCTAAAATACTCTTCTAATAAAGTCTTCGATAGTCAAATAAACAAACGTTCCTCCTAGAACTGTCCCATCAAGAAGTCAGGTAATAGGAGGGTACAGATTTTAAAAGTGTAATAGCAATGTCTCTATCAATTTTTTCTGGTGCGACGGTAAAGCTAATATTGTTAGAAATTAAAATGTGGCGAATATAGCAAATATAGGAGCTGTTTTCATAGTTTTCTCAAAGTCCAATGGCAAACAATGGAAGTAAATTTGAAAATTCACCATATGAAAGATAATTACGATAAAAACTTTATAAAATCCGTGTAATTTTCAATAAATATATCGATATTTAGTATAGTATAAGTGGTTTTTTTTCAACTTCTTGGTTTTAGCAATCTTGAACACGCTATTTTCTATACAATCACATTTCTTTGACAGTTGCACCACACAACGCTTAAAAAACGGATATTTACAAACATTTCCTTTCAATGAACCCTTCATGTAAAATGTAGCGTTCTGGCTTGAGACCATATGTGGCGGAAAAAGTTTTCACGGAACAGAAGATTTTGAAATTGTAATAGCAATTTCTCTTGAAAATGTTTCTGGTGTGATGATAAAGCTGAAATGGTACGAAATTAAAATCGAGTTAAAACAGCATATATCAGCTGTTTTCATTGTTTTCTCAAAGTTACTGGTAAAAATAATTATCATTGTAGTTTTCACGCTGGAATGCATTTAGCGAGGAATTTAAATATAATAAATTTGGTAACAATCAAAACTAACTGCCTTTCAACTCATAGGATGATTCCGTCCATGACCCACGAGAAGAAAAAACGTGCTGTTTTTAAGGGGTACACATTATACAAATTTTTAAGGGGTTTAATCTAATGAAATGATTAAAAAAAATGAATAGGTCACTAGTATATAGTTTGAGTTTGACTCTTTAATTTCACCACACACCAGGAACTGTTCCTTGAAAAATAAAATGCTTGTACAATGTCACACGGACTGGTTCCACAATGTGCCAGCTACAAGGTACATTGGAAGAGAATACGTGCGATCAATTAACATATCCTTGTTACAGTAACCCAACCACTAAAACGCCGCGGTTTTATTTTCACAGAGGAAATAGATTTAAAATTTATATCGAATGCGCAAACATTAGAAAATACCTTTCTGTAAAAAAAAGCCATTATGATATTTTACTTACATCATATTATAAGTGAGGCTTAAAATTTGCCATTTGTTGTCAAAATTAAACTTTTAACCTAAAATCCTTAAAACAGCATAGCTGCCAAAATGGGCGGATTATAATACAGCATACTCATAAACAGTAGTCTAAAAGAGCGTTTTTCATAAGCACGAAGCTCACACACCTGAGTGATTCTGCTATTTTCTAAGCCAAAAATTACTGTTTATAAAAAGTGCTTGATTGCATTTCGTACATATTAGTAGCTATGCCATAGACCATCTTCGCAATATTCTCTTGATGTCAGGTATCTGAACCACTCTTATTCGAATAACTTTTTTCAAAACTTCATCTTAATTTAAGACAGCATACCCAAGTCAAAATTCTTGTTAGTATTTCTTTCCTAGACTAGCATTAGATGCTAGTTCCAAGCTGGCAAATAAAGCATAAACTACCATAAATACTTGCTAGTTCTAGCAGAATTACCAGCAAGTCATACCGTGTTTTCGGCACTTTTTTTGCTTGTCCAGCATACATAATCCAGCTTGTGTTGCTAGAATATTTTGCTGGTCTAGCAGCAAGAAAGATCACCACTTGCTTGAACTTAATGCTATTCTACCAGTAATTCACAACCAACAGATGCTTTTTTTTATTGCTAGACTAGCATTAAATGCTGGATCCCAGCTAGGGAAAAAAGCATTAACTACCATAAATACTTGCTAGTTCTAGCAGAATTACTAGCAAACCATGCCGTGTTTTCGACACTTTTCTTTTGTTTTTCCAGCATACATAATCCAGCTTGTATTGCTAGAATATTTTGCTGGTCTAGCAGCAATCAAGATCACTACTTGCTTGAAAACTTTATGCTATTCTAGCAGTAAATCACAACCAACAGATGCTTTTTTTATTGCTAGACTAGCATTAAAGGCAGGATCCGAGCTATGTGCACTTTTGTTATGTTTTTATTATACTTAATACGAATATATTGATTATCGATTTTTGTGTACACCCATACAAGAATCAATATATTCATTTTAAATATACTATTTTTTAACATGTTGATTGAAATGTAGGAATCACCATTATCGTATGCGTTAAGTAAAGTGTATAAATTATTTGATTGTTTTGTGCAAATTACTTCGTTTTGTTACAGTTTGTATTTATATTCAAGACGCTGATCTGATATACAATGATCACAGAATATTATGACTATCTGTAACTATTAATCTAAGATAAACTTGCCAAAAAGCGTAGCGATTCCCTAACACTGTTTAAGCCATTGGTATTAAAACTTTTAAAATCTAAAGAAACTTCAACATTTTTACTCTTAAAAATGTTATTTTTGGCCCTCCCACACCTCAAAAAAAAAAAAAAAAAAAAAAACACCGGTTACTCTAATACAGTGACCAGGTTCATTCCAGAGCATAGAATCTATGCATACGAATGTAACTTATTGTTAGGTAAGTGTACAGAATAAATAATCAAAGAAAATTAACATACAAATGGTTAAAACATAAATATTTCTTCTGCGAAAGTATTCTTGTAATACAAAACAAAAGTAAATTACTGAAGCAATACTACCGACAAAAGAAAATACTAGCTATAAAATTATACGACTGATAAGCGTCTTAAATATAAATAAACAAAATCAGAATGAAATAATTTAAAACAATCAAATAATATTAAAAGTGCACTTACGCCCATGATCTGTAATCGTGTATTTTTAATTATTCTTCTATCATTTTGTGTGAAAGATTTATTTTTTTTCCAATTTCAAAGCAGCGAACGCCACACCACGAGCTTTTTGCACGTGTTTGCAGTAATGGCGTCATCACTTGAACCGAACCACGTTGTGAACCCGACGCCTCCAAGGACAGGCTCTGAGTATGCGCAGAAATCCGGTTCAGAGCGTTGGAGAAAAATGAGAACTTCTCAGATTACTCGTTTTTTTGTATATATTCTTGCGCGCGGTGTATCATTGCGCAGTAACAAATAGTTCGTAAGTTTAAAGTATGGTACTAATTTATTCTTATAACTACTTTAAGGAAATATTACCGAACACCACATACGCTTATTAAATAATTTACCAGTGTGCAAGTGACGTAAAAAGGGATTATATTTATATTTATCTACATGCTTATTTTTCAGTTTGAACTGTTATTTATATTTAGGCACGCCGTTTACTAGTTTATGATGCAAATATATTTTTTAAAATATGAGTACATCAAAGTACTCATATTTTCAAATGCAAGCTAAATATCAAATTGTAAGCTAAGGGCCCCATTTCAGGGGGGCAGAAGCCCCCCTCAGCTCCCTCTGGTTATGCCCCTGCTGTGCAACAAAGTATTAATTAACCTGCAGTAAAATGCTACCTCCCTCTCTAAAAATAAGTAAAGGGTCCCACTTTGGGTTTGGGGGGGTAGCAGCCCCCTCCGCCCCCCTCTGACTTCGCCCCTGCTATAAACTAAGTATTAATTAACCTGCAGTTAAATGCTACCTTCCTCACTAAAAACAAGTAAAGGATCCCATTTCGAGGGGGCAGCAGCCCCCCCCTCTGTCTACGCCCCTGCTGTGCACTAAAGTATTAGTTAACCTGCAGTTAAATGCTACCTTTCTCACTAAAAATAAGTAAAGGGTCAGATTTTGTGAGGGGGGCAGCAGCCCTCTCGGCCCCTCACCTTAGGACCCTCTCAGCCTAATGGGATAAACTTATCAAATTATTGTATTGTCATCGGTCCTTCATAAGTCTATAAAGTTTAACTTAAATCTGACCGTTTAATGTGGGGCAAAATCGAGTTCAAAGGAGTCCGTTACAAACAAACATACAGGTGAAAGTAATAAAGCGTGTTAAAAAAGCATATAATAGCTTGATAAGGTACCTACTTCCCCATGCTTTGGAAGAAGCTTGTACAGCTAATTAGCACTTTTTGCTGGTATATAGCTTTTCATGCTATTTCTTCTTGAGCTAGCTATACAGAATATTAAGCTGGCAAGCATGAAAAAGCATATAATAGCTTGTTAAGGTACCTTCCCATGCTTTTGAAGAAGCTTGTACAGCTAATAAGCATGAAATGCTTGTATATAGCTTGTCATGCTATTACTCTATAAGCTAGGAGTATAGCATATGATGCTAGCTAGCATTACATAGCAAATAATAGCATGAAAATCTAGCAGACATAGCAAGAACTAGCAATAACTAGCCTGTTTTTGTTGCTGGTACTAGCATGAATTTTGGCTTGGGAATCTAAAATTTCGTTTTTTTTTTTTTTTTGGACAATGAATACATTTCTTCCTCTACTAATTGCTTAATTACATTTTTTGAACTACGCACTTCAAATCCAAATGCTAATCGAAGAGGATCTGTGCAATCAGGATACTTTTCATTTGTCGGTTATTTCACATTCGGTCAAAAGTCATTTTTCGAGAAAATAGAAAAGTTTGTTTTTCTCCACAATACGATTTTAAAAATGTTTATTAAAATTTTCCAATTAAGCCTTTTTTATCGATATATAGTGTATTTCTGTTAATTTCGAAAAATTTTCATCATAATCCTCATCTGTACAATATATCAGGGGCGTAGCCGGGGGGGGGATATTGGGATATATCCTCCCCCGAAATTTTTGGATTAGTGATGAAATTCCGTTTATTTATACATATATAAGTTCATATCCCCCCCCCCGAAAAATTTTCCTGGCTACGCGCCTGCTATATATATATATATATAACTTTGATTATCATATAGAAATTCATCCTCAGAGTCCTCATCAGAGATGTATAAATATTCGCTTCTCATGACACTCATAAAATCTGTAGCTCCTATCAGGTACCTGAAGATATTTCCCCACTTTTCCTGTCAAAATACTGCCGTGAAGTAAATGTCTAAAAAAGGAAATTATCATTTATTCAAAATAATATAATTATAGAAAACTTTTTTTATTCGTATTTATAAAACCTAACATAAAAATTAAAATGAATTAAAATCATTTCTACGAACCAACAAAGCGTTAAATTTAAAAATTAGCAAAATTTAATATTAATTTTTTAAGCTTAAAAAATAAAAAATCTATATTTAGCAACATAAAATTTATGAATAATATGGAATTACATAAACAGAAATATTGTAAAAATTAAGGGAAAAAAAAGCTCTAATGTGAATGTAGCTTTCCCTTGTCAGAACAGCTACGCTTAGTTAAACGAACGCCTGCATTATAATACATGCTACCACATGAAATTAGAACTCTTCTAAATATTATAAATGAAACTCTTCACACACATATACTTCACACATATACTCACACACATACATGTGCATACTCTTCACACACTGAGCGTTCAACTCGCACTGAACTCTCGGAGCAGCGTGCTGGTGGAATTTATAGAGGAGGCAGAAGCTGCGAGCGGCTTCCAGAAAAGTCTATTCCTCGAAGATTCTACATAAAGCGAGAATTTTGATTACGTCATAGAAGAGAAATGTCAGGGTATTATGCGAGTTTAATGCAGGAAAACCAACTTCCAGGCTCCATTGGGAAAATCGCGCCAAATGAACAAAATGTCACCAAGCTTGGCGACTTTTGGCGGAATATCGCCAAATTTGGTGCAAAAAATAAGTCCCCAAAAGTGAAGAGAACGAGGCCCTAGGACCAATATTTCTCGAGATTTCTAGAAGCCTCATAGAAAAAACATACGGGAAACCGAAACCTCCGTATCTCTGGTTGTAGTTGGCCGATTTTGATGCAACAAAAAGAAAAAGTTATCTATTTGAAGCGTAGAATACGAATTTTAAACTATTTTAAGCCTCAGAACAGCGGGTTGCCCCGAAAATTCGTAACATTGCCCCCTTCACAAGCACAGCACGTCCCGGGCAGTACAATCCCCAGTTAGGAGGTCACACAAATATATACAGTGTCTAACACTTAACCAAATCTTAAAAACATAACTTAAGCAAATAATCAATAAACATAGTAAGCAAATACACACTAATAAATAAATAATAGGCATAATAAACAATTACACAAATCCGTAATAAATGTAATAAACCAATACACATTAATAAAAACCAATATATTACAAATATGTACACTAAAGATGGCGTAAGTAGTGAGTGAAAGAGAGTTGTAGAAAGAGGAAGAGAAGAGAAAGACAAGAAAGAAATGAGAGCTGAAAGAAAGAAGGAATTACGCCATAGTGACCATGGTCTGATATTCAAATAACTAATTACAACCGCGGTAGATTGCTAGCCAATCGTTAAGTAAAACTCTTGGCTTCGAGTTAGGTGACTTACGAATCCGTACGATGACGTCATTCAGCCGGTTTAGGACTGTGTATGGACCGTCCCACGGCGATTGCAGCTTGGGAGACAGGCCTTTCCGTCGAGTAGGATTCCATAGCCAAACTTTGTGACCTACGTTGAACTCGTGTCCCGTAGCATTCGTGTCGTAGCGAGTCTTCATCCTCTCCGTGTTCAGGTTGATCCGCTCCCGAGCAAAATGATGCACGTCTTCAAACCGTGCCCGAAGATTTTCCATGTACTCTTCTGGCGATGAAGGCGCATCTGGAGGGCGGCCGAACACTAGATCGCGGGAAGACGAAGATCTCTGCCGAACAGCATCTGGGAAGGTGTGAAGCCGGTAGTCTCACGGACGGCACTCCTATAGGCCAGTAGGAAGAGAGGGAGTTTCCTGTCCCAGTCCTCTTGATTCCTAGATACCAGGAGCGAGAGGTTGCTCAAAATTGTGCGATTGAATCTCTCCACCATGCCGTCGGATTGTGGGTGTAAAGGCGTAGTCTGGGTTTTGTCTATTCCGAGAAGTTGACTTAGTCCCTCAAAGACTGCAGAGGTAAAGATCGTTCCTTGGTCGGAATGAAGTTGCAGAGGGGATCCATATCTGGAAATCCATTCTTGCATCAGTACCTCTGCTACGGCTGTAGTTTCTTGATCGGGAATAGGAAACGCTTCGGGCCATTAAGAGAAATAGTCAATGACAACTAGGATGTATTTGTTGCCTACCGAAGTTCGCGGAAGAGGTCCCAGGATGTCGAGGGCAATTCTCTCAAAAGGTGCTCCTACATTATAACGATGTAGATTTCCACGGCTTCGTTTCTTTGGGCCTTTACGGGCGGCACAGGTGTCACAAGCTTGACACCACTTTTCGACATCGCCTCGAGCCCTAGCCCAGTAGAAGCGCTCGCGAACTTTCTGCAGAGTCTTCATTATGCCAAAATGGTCCCCAGTTAAGCCATTATGCAGCTCTTCTAGAACCCTCGGAATCCTCGAACGAGGGAGTACTAACTGCCATCGAAGTGTCTTGCCGTAGTCCGACTCCCATTTACGATACAGGACTCCATTTCTCAGGCGAAGCGAATCCCATAAAGCCCAGTAATGTTTTGTTGCCGGACTGCAAGATGATATTTCTTGCCAGCTGGGATTATGGCCAGATTTTTCCATTAATTCCACAATAGGTTTGATGTCGCTATCTGCTAATTGGTCCGCCCGAACATTTTCGTCACTCCAGGGATCTTGAGATGGTGCCGATGATGTAACATGGCGAACAACGGGATATTTCAGATGGTAATTTTTCTCCGCCCTGGAGCAATAGCGACAACTGTCTATACGGTTCCTTCTCGACAAAGCATCTGCGTTTCCGTGAGATGCTCCTTTCCGATGACGTATCTGGATGTCATATTCTTGCAATCTCTGTATCCACCTGGCTATCTGGCCCTCCGGATTCTTGAAATTTAGAAGCCAGGTTAAAGAGGCATGCTCCGTTCGGAGCAGGAACTTTCGGCCGTACAGGTAATGATGAAAGTGCTCTACGGCCTGGACGATAGCAAGAAGTTCCTTTCTTGTAACACAATAGTTACATTCTGCTTTCGAAAGTCATTTGCTCCAGTAAGCAATCACATGTTCTTGGCCATCTATCTCCTGGGACAAAACTGCTCCGACACTCTCCTTACTTGCGTCTGTATTCAGGATAAATGGCTTGTCAGGGTGAGGATACGACAAGATCTGCGCAGATGTTAATGCCGTCTTCACTTCGTTGAATGTATCCTCACATTCCTCAGTCCATAGAAATTTTTTTCCAGTCTCGGTCAATTTGTGAAGTGGTCTTGCAATTTGAGAAAAACCCTTCACGAATTTTCGATAGTAAGTACACAGACCGATAAAACTTCTTAAGTCATGAACATTCTCAGGACGACTCCAGTTCTGGACTGCGGACGTCTTTTCGGGATCTGTTCCCAGGCAGCAAAAGAGTTCGGTAAAAAGTTGGCCGACTGTCTATTTCATCGGCTCGTACTCGGGAATTTTTGTTCGACGGCAATTTAACGTCCGCTGAAGCTATACCGCCGACGTGTAATTCGTTCCGCAGCTCCCTGACCTCGGGAGAAAACTCAACCTACTTCCTCCATATACTCCTCGGTCTCAGGTATTTTTTATCCGTTTAACCGAGGTCTGGTTCGGACTTCGAAAGGACTATTCAGAGATGGCGTTGTCTGTGGGGAAGGGGGATGAAAGGGAGATGCTGCTTCCTAATACAGCATCGCTACCCCCCCCCCACCCCTCACGTCGATTTGAATTTCGCCCGCTCCTATCTCTTTTATCTTCCATCCAATAAGAAGCCCCCTTTTCATTCTGCCTGGCAGTATTTTTTTCGGGAGCGTGCAGTTAGCTTCGTGTGACACAGTGCAGCGTTGGGTGGCATATTCAAAAGTTTAACGGCTTACACAAGATAACATACCAACAAGAAACACACTCAATTTAAAAAGGTTAGTAAATTATTTCTGTGTTTGTTCACTTAAAACAAATGTACTTTTGTTACTTGTTGAAATCTCTGCTGAACAGAAAATAAAATTGCATGAATAATGTAATTGGATCTGAAGTCGAAGTAAGCAATTTATGATTTGCAGCGACTTTGCAACCTTTTTTAAATGAATAAAACATAGAATACTTTAAAAAATTAATAAAATACTGAAAATATATTTTTTCCATTACATATTTTCCAAAATCTGTTTCTTTTTATAACATTGAAATTAAACGTGAGCATTGCAAATGAACTAGTCCCATTTCTTCATTCTTTAACTAACATTTTTTGCATTTTAAAAGTCATTATATAACTCTGTATGGTCAGCACAAATACTTCCCCGTGTGCTTCTTTGTATTGCATTTAATATAAGTCTCATTATAAATTTAATTATGTAATCGCTTAATTTCCTTGAAATAAACTAGGACATTTTGAATTAATCCAAGAAGAATTTTCTGTTGTAAATACACAAAATATCACAATATATATTTTAATTTATGTGACACTATAATTATGTAATTAGATATATGCATAAAGATTTACTTATGTTCAGCACAAGTTTCAACGTTTTAACACAGAAATAATTTACTCATCTGATTTCTAAAATATTATTAGACTAAATTCATCACTAAATTTTAGATATTTATTTCTTATTTAATAGGAAAATATTTTAAGAGAGCTAGATATGTCTTAAATTCTATAAAAATGAAAGGGCGAATAAAAATTATATTAGTTAAATTGTGAAATTTAAGCATACTACATTAGGTGTTGATGGGTGTTAAAAGTTATTGTATTTTGAAAATATAACTATTAATTAACCTCTTTATTTGAAGAAATTAATTATCCGAATTAAGAACCACTTTCTTCATCAATTTGAAGTAGAAAATTTATATGGTAAAGATCATTAAAAATGTCCCTAAAGCAATAGATACAATCTCGAGTGAATCAGGATAAGAGAGCAAATCGGCCTCGGGAAATCGCCCGGAGACACACAGAATCCCTCCGGAGTAGACAGTCCAGGCACTTAGATGGACTCAGTTTCAGGTTCGCCTCCTGTAATTTCTGCAGCACCTTTCGGATGTTCTCGAGATGTCCATCGAAAGTCTTTCCGACGATGATGATATCGTCCAAATAAACGAGACATACTTCGTATGAAAGTCCTCTCAACACTGTCTCCATTAGGCGTTCGAACGTAGCCGGTGCGTTGCAGAGTCCAAAAGGCATAACTTTGAACTGCCACAATCCTTGTCCCGTGGTCAACGCAGTCTTTTGACGGTCTTCGGGATGAATTTCTACTTGCCAGTAGCCACTCTTCAGATCCAGAGTGGAGAACCATTCATTTCCCGATAAAGTGTCCAAAGTGTCGTCAATCCTGGGAAGAGCGTAGCTGTTTTTCTTGTTAATGTCATTCAGACGTCTGTGGTCAACGCAGAACCGGGTGGAACCATCCTTCTTCCGGACCAAATCAATCAGCGAGGCCCAGGGACTAGTCGATGGCTCGATGACGTCATCACGCTGCATCTCCTCTAAAAGTCTGCCCACCTCTTCTTGCTTAGCGAACGGCAGCCGCCTAGGATGTTGCTTGATGGGAGAATGGCTGCATGTATCTATCCTGTGTTGCGTTAACTTCGTACGACCAAAGTCACGAGAGTAAACGAGAAGTACGAGAGTCACGAGAAGTACGAGAGAAGAGGTCTTCAAATTCACTTATCACTTTCTCCGCAGCCCTTCTCTGTTGTGCCGTTAACTCCACGTCTTGTATCAATTTCTTCGTCAGGCACTCGAAAGATTTAGCTGTCGTTTGGCTGATGTTCTTATTAATGCAGGTAACAGGAGTGCATGTCGCCAACACTTCATTTTTCTTTATCACCTTCGACTTGTCCGTCACATTCGCTACTCTAACTGGAATTTCTGTTCTCGACAAGTCCACAAGTGTTGCTCCCACAAGTACTCCTCTGACGGAATCACCATTAATTGGGTGTTCGATTAATGCTAGCCGGAATTTATTGCTTTCTTTAATTGTTCCAGAAATTATAGAATCAGTTCTTGGAGGAAGAGTGATATAGGTAAAACTGCTTCATTTTTAATCTCGAACGCAGCTATTTCTTCTGAGTCTGAACGAAGCTCATTATTCTTAAAGTCCAAGTTAAATTTGTGTGATTTTAAAAAGTAGAGTCCGAGAATAAAAGAGTCCGTAATATTGGCGACATATACCACATGGTCATATCTGGCATTTCCAAAAGTGATTTCCACTCCTGCTTTTCCGCCCACTTCGATCGTGTCACCTGTCACAGTCTAGATGGTCAGCGAGGGCGGAGTCCAGATAGTCTTCAAATTTAATTTCTTGGCCAGATCTCTCCTTATGATGGTTACTTTCGCTCCAGTATCAATCACCATGTGGCATGGAGAACCATTAACGTATCCGAGTACAAATAGTCCATCACTGCCGCCATTCACTGATGAAATCTGTAAGACTTTCAAACGAGGCTTTTGAATATCCCTCAGCCTCTGTTCCTGAAAGTCGTCTCTTTTCTGTCTTCCTTCATGGGCTTCTCTGGTGCATTGATAACTGCGATCTTTGCGACGAGAGTTCTTTTGTGCGTCACAGTATTTTCGTAAATGCCCCTTGCTGTTGGCTCTCCAACATTTCACTTTTCTGGGCTCTGACTGTTCTTGTCGTTCCACCAGATTGTCCAGGGTCTTTAACTTGTTCTCTAATCTATCCATTTCTCCATCCGTAGGCTCCTGGAATGACACAGCTCTAACATTATGCCGCTCTTTTCTTACGGCCAGCTGAGCTGCCTCTAGCTTCATGGCGAATACGAGGGCGCACTGAGATCTTTATAATTCGCCAAGATCAATGCTTTCTGAATTTCAGAGTCCAAGAGGCCTTCAATAAAATGTTAAACTGCAACTTCTTCTCGAACGTTATCAGGATAACTGCCATAGGCTAGATGACACAGCCTATCTATGTCGGAAGCCAGCTCTTGGAGGGTCTCGCCAGGTCTTTGCATCCTTGACTTAAGTTGTATTCTACTATATTCTTTCTGGCACTTCTCTCCGAATTTCAACTCCAAGGCACTTGCGAGGGCGTCAAAATCTCCTATCTAAGGGAAGCGGCCAGTGGGTTCGCTTTCTCGGACTCGCTCCAACCATTGGCTATGGCGACGATTAAAAATTGGGTCTTGTAGGCTTCCCAGGGAGTCTTTCCGTCATAGATAGTAAGTTTCACTGCTGGGCGGTGTGAAGATAACCTGATGTTAACTTTCTTCTAGGAGTGACCCTCTTTTCTCCCCTTCCTCTAATCCGGTTTTCATCTCTTCGTGAGCGGTTTTTAACTCATCTAATCCGGTTTCTATTTTTCTTTGTCCATCTTCCACTTTCTTCTCTAGTCCGACCAATCCGGCTTCAATTTTCTTCTCTAAATCAGCTTGTCCGGTTTTCATCTCATCTTGCGCGGCTTTCATCTCTTCTAATCCGGTTTTCACCTCATCGTGTGAAGCTTTCATTTCGTCTTCTCCGGCTTCAATTTTCTTCTCTATATCGGCTTTCGTCTCGTCTTGTCCGGATTTCATACCCTTCATCATCTCCATGAGCTTTTAAAGTTGTTCTTCCAATTTTCCTCTGGTCAACACCATAAACTAGTCTTTCTTTAGAATCCCGATTCTGACACCAAATGTTGCAGAGATACTCTGCTTGTTTCCGGGGTTCGTCGTTCTAAAGTCCAGTTGGTGTAAAAGTTCTAGTATAAAGTCCACTGGTCAGGATGTAACACAACCTTATTACTTCTAGAACTTCGTAGAACAATCAGCTGTACAAAATCCACAAGCACAATTAAGCAGTAATTTGCTTTTAACAGTCCGCTTAGGTCAGAAGCTTTCACAAATGCTGTATTTCTCACACAAAATAAAACACATCCACAGGTAAAACTTCAGTGGAAATATTCGAGAGATAACACTAACAGTCCCTCAAGACTCAGCAATGAAGAATTTACATGCAGCACTTTAAGAACAACTTTATAAAGCAAGCTAAAACACAGCTTCTATAGCACTATCAATTCACAAAGCAAGCGTACTCTTCACACACTGAGCGTTCAACTCGAACTGAACTCTCGGAGCAGCGCGCTGGTGGAATTTATAGAGGAGGCAGAAGCTGCGAGCAGCTTCCAGAAAAGTCTATTCCTCGAAGATTCTACATAAAGCGAGAATTTTGATTACGTCATAGAAGAGAAATGTTAGGTTATTATTCGTTTTTAATTCAGGAAAACCAACTTCCAGGCCCCATTGAGAAAATTACGCCAAATGACCAAAATGTCGCCAAGCTTGGCGACTTTTGGCGAAATACCACCAAATTTTGCGCCAAAAATAAGTCCCCAAAAGTGAAGAGAACGAGACCCTAGGACCCATATTTCTCGAGATATCTAGAAGCCCCATAGAAAAAATATACGGGAAACCCAAACCTCCGTATCTCTGGTTGTAGTTGGCCGATTTTGATGCAACAAAAAGAAAAATGTATCTATTTGAAGCGTAGAATACGAATTTTAAACTATTTTAAGCCCCAGAACAGCGGGTTGCCCCGAAAATTCGTAACACTATTTAGTATTTTAAAACTAAATGCTCAATTAGGGAAGAAAAACTGTGGGCTTTTTTACTACTATGAAAAAACTCTCTGTTTCTTCTCGTTTAAAACAGTTTTTCTTCGTTCCTGGCATGTATTCGCATAAATGTGGTATAATAAAACTTCATACATAAGTGCTTTTTAAAACACAATTATTTTATGAAGTCGTATTTAGATATTTTATGTTTTTTCAATTGCTAATATGAACATTTTACAAAAAACAATAAATTCATTAAATTAGCATTATCTAATTAAAAAAATTCAACATACTTCATATTTTCAAAAAGGTATTTCTTTAAAATTCGAAGCAAATAAATAACACAAAATATTCTAAAAATTTTTTTAATTATTCATGATAAACCAATAATGTTTTTATTATTATTATTGTCAGTATTCTAAAATTGCTTTTTTCAACACAAGATTGTTCAAAGATATTTATATATTGTGTTTCAGTTTCTTTCCATTTCTGGCCGGATTATTAAGTTAGAAAATTGTTCAACACATGTTCAGTCTTGTGAGTATTTGAATTCTATTGCACTGTGTACAATACAAGGTTTTAAATATTTAAGGCCAACGACACAAAATACGAAAATATTGAAATAAAATTTACTATATTGAAGAAACTTTTCTGAACTTAGCTGAAAACATATTTTAAAAATCTGTTTTTAAACCTTGTGCCCCAAAAATGGCTGATGGATTTTGAAAGTCAATAAAAGAAAAGACGTAATGCGATAGATATGTATCGTTTGCGCCCTTATGCTTAGAAAATCAGGGAATTTTACCTCACCAAATTTCAAATTTTGTTAACATTTCTACCAAGAGATGGCTCTGCAGGTGATCTGTAACAGGTATAGTTAAAACAAGTATTTCAGCTCGCCATTTCGTAGTTCGTCGTCAAGCTGATAACCTCTTCTTTTGAGATTGCAAGTCCACTCTAGCGAAATGTTTTTTTTTCCGTTGAACAGAGGTCATATATTGTGTTAGAGTTCCACCGCGTGGAATACAGGTTTGTTCAAAAGAGGCGCAATTTCCAAAGAAAATTTTATGCGAGAAACGGACTGTCAGACATAGCGATAAAGACTGTATTCCAGAAATTCGAACGTACGGGCAGCGTGAATGATGACCGTATTGGAATTGTCGGCCGGCCACGCCTTTCAGTTACAGAGTCGAATGCTGAAGCCATACAGCAGGTTATCCAACAGCGGCCCCGGTCTTCCATACGCCGTTTTGCATCTTGTACTGGACTCCGAAGAATGAGCACTCACCGTCTCATGCGCCACAGCCTTCACATGTTCCCGTACAAAATCCAGACTCACCAGCCCCTCAGTCCAAATGCCATTAATGCACGCTATAATTTCGCGAACGCCATGCTGCAACTTGTGGATAACGGTGAACTCGATCTTGGCAACATATGGTTCTCAGACGAAGCGTATTTTTACCTCGATCGCTATGTCAACAAGCAGAACTCGCGAATTTGGTGAAGCCAAAATCCTCATATTGCTGAACATTCACCCCTGCATTTACCAAAAATAATGGTATGGGCTGCGGTTTCCTCCATAGGAATAATAGGAGCATTTCTTCGAGAGCAACCGATACATGCTGTACGATATCTTGGGTTTCTGCAAGAATTTGTGGGGATTCATACTGCTTTGGAGGACTGTTCGAATGTCTCCTGGTTCATGCAAGATTGTGCTCGTCCACATCGAACTTCTACAATATTTGATTTCTTGAACGAATATTTCAGTGAGCGGGTAATTGCCTTGGATTACGACATGCATACAGGAAACGAAATGGCATGGCTTCCTCATTCGCCAGACTTGACGTCCAGCGACTTTTTTCTTTGGAGGTACCTGAAAGATTTGGTATACCGCCAAACTCCGCAAACAATTGCGGAGCTGAAGCAGTACATCTGTACTGCGTGTGAGACAATTCCAAGTGACATGTTTGAACGGATGTCTGGAAATTTTTGTCTCAGATTGCGGCACGTTGTTGCAGCAAAAGGGGGGGTTACATTGAAAATGTCATTGTTTAGTTTTCTGCAATAGTCCTTGCAAAATTTTCCTACTGGTTTTTATTTTTTCATAGTTTTCAGCGCCATCTCATGGTAGAAATGTTAACTAAATTTGAAATTTGGTGGGATAAAATTCCCTGATTTCCTAAGCATAAGGTTGCAAACGATACATATCTATCGCATTCCGTCTTTTTTTTATTGATTTTCAAAATCCATCAATCATTTTTGGGACATCCGGCATATTATAAACTGCGAAAGTATTGATAGATATATAGCACACATAAAATCTGTTTCACACCCACAGCAACCAGTATTTACAATTTTTTCATTCAAAACACTTTTGCAATATCCGACTGTTTCCTGTTACACGTACAGATTTACAAAAAAAAAAAAAAAAAAAAAAAATCACTGTTCTTTGCTATCAGTCTTATCCAAAAACGTAATGCCTATTAAATGATTAAAGACTCCTGATACGCCTCATTAATATATTACTAGAAAATAACACATGCTTAACTGAATAGCTAAGGCATTAAGTTGTCTTTTAGAATATTCGTTAATTTCAGAAATTGTATTTAGTGAAGCATTATCTTTATAATTTAAAGAGCTCTCTTATCGCTTGATTTCTCATTGCACTTCTCTGATATGGCATCAAGTAATAAAGGCGAACGGAAAATTATTATTTAAATGTTGTTAATTTTTCTAGGTGGGAAACTTGATTAGATTTTACAGAATGGAGCACAGAACTATAAAGTAAAAAAATCTCATTCTCCCAGTCCTCGCTCAATGTAACGAACTCTTTATCTTTTAGCTATCGAGTGAGGGAATTAAATTTTGAATGTAGATGATAGAGATGTAGGTGCAACATCTAACTGTATACCCGATTCTGATAGCATGAATTTTCTGAATTGCTTCCCCCCCCCCTTATGGAAGCAAAAAAAGGTAGGGTTATTCGGTAGATTATTCACATCAATAAGTTACCTATCATATAGAATAGAACCATTTTCAAGTTGAACTGCGACACGGTCTCATGTTGCATAAAATAAACGAACACTAAGAAATGACCTCCAAAAGATTATGCAGAATTTCAAGCATGCACCTCAACGCCATTGATATTTCTCTCCATTTTTGGAAAAAATACAATTTTGGCAGGTAACTGTAGGAATTTTTGATAATGCTACTGCACTGTAACTAACTAGCATTAAAAACTAGGTAAATGTAGGGCGATAAAGCGAAAATTTTGAAGTTTTCAAAAACATGATTCGTTTAGTGAAGAGGGTGCAACCAAAATGTCGCATCCTGCACATCTCCTGTGTACACTCACTCACACAAGCTTCCACCTGAATGAGCTTCACTTGTCCTCGGTAGTTAAAGATAAAGAAGACACCCAGCGTTACTGCCCAGTTTAGAATACGCCCACAAAACAAATATTTAAAAATTGGTTAATATATAAAATTCATAGTGGAATTATAATTTAATTTTTGAAACATTCATTGGCATTTGTCAAACCAAAAGAGAATCTGGATTTTACATATATTAAAATTTATTTTCTTTACATAGTTAGAGACTGCCACATTGCGAAATAACCACGAGCCATGTCAGACGGACCATAGAGTTAGACTTATACAGTTATACACCATTGAAATTGAAAAATAGTATTTTTAGTTCTTGTAAGCAGAGCGTGATTGATCAGAAGGTGTACTCCGCAAAATTTGTAATGAACCAAAGAAATCGTGAGATCATTAACAAAAAAAAAATCAATCCGGTGAAAAAAAAAATCTATTCGTTTTTTTTTTGAGCTTATGTCGGAATTACCATCTCATTCAGAACAGAATATAAACAGCATTTTTCTGCACGTTAAAGTATGATTAAATTTGAACACATGTACAGTTAAACCTTTACATAGCCGCCTTTTTATACCTTTACATAGAAATTACATAGCTGCCAGCATTCCCAATTTCTTCGGTAGATTTCCCACCACAATTTTTAAACAGCTTTATTTTGCATTAAACTTTTAGCGTTTTATTAAGCATGGATTGATAGGTAAAAATTAGTGGTGGGAAATCTCCAGAAGAAATCGGGAAGGTTGGCAGCTATGAAATTATGAATGCGTACTAAAAGTATGCTCTTCAACGAAATTAAAATTTTGTTATCTAAACACTTTGGTTTGAAACTTTTATAGAATTAAATTTTTCGATCCCTTTTTGTAGTCTCATATAACTGAACACGAGACGTACAATAAACATCTACGTCATAAATCAGTAGAAAATATGTCAATAGAAAACCAGTCTTTTATCTCTCTCTCTATATATATATTATTACCATAAAGAAATATATTTTTAGATTACACTTTGAGGTGGAGTTATTCTCAGATATGATTTCATAAATAAAATGCTACAGAATACCTTCTTTGAAGGAAACTGTATGCACTTTTTACAGGCTAGTTTTCTGAATAATTTAGGGCAATAAATCAGATTGTGAGCTATTTTTCGATATGGAGGAATAATAATATATCTCATGCTTAATTATTCGATACATATAACACGGTGATTGGAGGAAGAATTAAACTATGTTTTATTTTAAGGGAACTCCTAACCTTTTAGGCATGTTTTTTTATTTACTATCATTGTAATTTCCAAATTATTAAACAGTACTAGGAGGAATGTAAATGATCCTATAGCGGACCACTTAAGGATATTTACTCTTACCATCTTAACGTTGGAACAGTTTTTGTTAATCTATACTTTTTTATTTGTTGAGACTCATATCTAAAGTTATAATCATCTAAAATAAAAAGTAATTGTGATATAATTTTGAGAAAATTAAAATTTAGGTCAATTAGTGGGCATACCAAAAATGTGCCATCTATATTTTTCATCTAAGGAAAATAGAGTGAAATCATTATTTATAGTAATAATAAAAATAAATTAATGTATACACATAAAATGTGCACTAAAAATGGAAGATGGAATGTCTTACTTATAGATTCTACTCGCATGAGATTTACATCTATTCTCTAGTAATCAATTTTTTATTTAAGGTAGTATATGTTAATTCTTTATTACTTTTAAGTTCTGGATTTGGCAGTAAGGATATCAATTCTTAAAGTTTCGCTAATATATCGCCTTCAACTATTGAAAACGCCTTTGTTTTCTTTTATCCTAGATATTAATCCCCTGAATACACATCTCCCAATACATCATGCCTTACACTGCTTCACATCCTGATTTATTTTAAGAACAAGTTATCGAAAAGAAAATGGTGGTGGAAAATCTTCCAAAAAATGCGTAAAAGTTAGTAGCTCTGCACGTAGCCCACTACTCAAACACATAAGGAAAAGCATATAGTCGCTGTCATACCAATATCTGCTTTGTGCAATATGTTTATTTATTATTACCAGTTATTATTTGCCAATATTCTGGCTGATTCATTTAGCAATCACAATTCACCTTGCAATGCTTAGAGTCACATAGAAGTCTTTTCATATCAAAATCTAGTTAGTAAACTATTGATAATAGTCAAAATGTCGAAATCTTGAAATAGTGCACATAGCAGATCTATATTCATTTAGCAACGACGATCTATCCCAGTACCTGACCTCCTGTGTTCAATTCTGGAGCATTTAGTAAGCTGTTGATCTAAAAATGAGCCACCCATCACAATCTATAAATTATTACTATAATTTCATTCAATTATAGTTTAGAATGCATTCACTATATAATCAAAAAATACCAATAACAACAGATAATAAAAACAAACAAAATGTGTTAATTTCAAGAAAACGGTCATAAATGTGCTTATTTCTTACTCCAGAAAATTGTATAAAAATAAGTGTATGTACCACATATGTGTAACCATTTTAAGATTTTGGACTCTTTAGAATATAAGAAAGAAAAAGTCAAATTTCTAGGAAAAGTCATCATTTAGGTGACTGAATGTGTGTTTTCTAGTAAGCAGGAAATAGTTAAAAATATATGTTTTAAACACTAAAGGAGAATTTTCTTAAACGTACTTCATAAAATGAATACATGTTTAATTTTTTTTTTTAATATAAGTAAAAATATGTGCTAGGACTGAGAAATTCATATCACAAATATACGTATTTGAGTAGTGCTACCATTTATTTACATAGCTGCCAACTACTACGGAATATCGTTAACCACTTTTCCTAAACATGATAAAAAGGATGCTTAAAACATAGCTAAATTTTTGTACCACGCGCGCGAGCTGGTTATTAGTTTGAAAAAATACTTAAAAAATATACTAATTGCAATATGTCGTTAATTATATTCCGCAGTACTTGGCAGCTATGTATTTAAAAAAAGCAAACGATCTCCTGTGAAGTTGAAAATAGTCGTATTGTCATCTGTTGTGTAAAATGAGCTGTAAAGAAATCCGTGGATGAGAATTGAAATGCGGCAATCTTTCTGGGTCATAACTTTTAAACACTATATCTCAGAGATATCACGATCACTAGAAATAGCACGAGAAATCTGTTCCCGTGACTTGACGGGTGTGAGAAGGAAGGGGTGGAAATCTCTAAAAATGGGCTTAGAATGCTTCTAGACACCGTCTTCAGCAGCTAACTTCTTCTGCCTAACTAAACAGGAAATGAGGCTCTGCACCTTTGGTATTTAGTTGATAAGGGTTTCAACCAATCAGAGGTCGATCTCTTATCTCGATAGATAGTTGGAATTTTTTGTTTTTCAAATTAAAATTTCAAATGACCCACTAGTGGTACATAGCCCACTACTGGAGCACTTACCTTACGTACACAGTTTATGATTTTTAAACTCTCTCTCTCTCTCTCTCTCCCTCTCTATTTGTTTAATAACGTACTTTCTTGTAATTATACACGTGAGTTATTATTTCTATTTACGCTATTCAAGCAGTTTCCTTCTTAATCACCTGTTTACACAAAACAGACTCATATATATTCATAACAGTTTTAACAACAAATTTCACAATTTTTTTCTGAATACATTACATTTTTTAAGTTCCTTTTTTAAAATTTTTGCAGCTACTGCAAATGAAAATGTAGTTACGTACCAAATTGTCAATCAGACATTAATAAAATATTTAGTTCTAAGCTAAACATTCGTAACATACGTCCTCCAAAACCAGTGACCTAGGGCCCGGGCCAATAGTCCCCCTGTCCCCCCTTCTTGGCGGGCCTGCATTGAGACGAAGTTCACATATTTTTCGCGTCTTAAAATAATGTTCCTATGTTTCATCTTTCTAAATCAAAATTTCGTTTTCCGTATTAATCTCTCTCTCCACTTTGTTCTTCGGCTCGATAAAATGCTCTTCCTTTTCGCGACAGTAAGACTGGGATTTTCGGGGTTCCCCTTCTAAATTAATTTCGCTTTAGCATGTGCTGTGTAAATTCTTGGTGCCTCCCGGTCTTCGTCGTTGGTTTTCTCACTTCTTTGGTCTTTTGAAGTAAAATAGCGAATTGGGCTTGTAGCCTTATGTATTGGCATTCGCCAAATTCTGGCACTTCTGTCTTGGAGTTAATCATTTAATCCGTTTGTTTCAAATTTTTATATTGTTTACGCCTACCGGACGGTGGTTGTCACGTGGGGCAGTGGCTTATGAGTGCTCATATTTTACTCGCCAACCTGTAAAGAGCTGGCAGTTTTGCAGGAAGATTTTAGTACACTTACTTATTGCTCTCCGTCAGAGGAGGTTGTGTTCGTTTTTGTTATGGAACTCCGGCATGCCGTGTGGCCGGAACGATTAGATATGTTCCTGGTGTTAATTTAATGAAGCAATGTACCGTACGTAATTGAAGTTGCTTACTTTTGCTGTTACCTCTAATAAACGCAGCTTTTTCTGAATTCGACTCGTCTTCCTGTTCTTCTAAGTCCTCAGCGTACTTCAAGGATTTTATTGATTACACTATACGTCACGTAAACGGCCGAGAGAATGTTTTCTTAATCGACCTCCGACAACTCCCTCATATGCATAGCTGCGAATTATTCCGGAATAATTAAGTCCTTTTTGTAAAGAGTGTATTTTTAAAATATTTTTTCGAAATGGTAACAACGCTCTCCAGCAAACACAGAAATTTTGCTGCGTTTTCTATATTATATGATTAGCGATGGTGATGTATTTGTAATGTAAATGTAATACATTTTACCTGTAAAGGTCATCTTTAAATAAGTACATACGGAAATTGGAGCATTCAGCATGCATAGATTATGTCTGAAAAATTGTTTTTTATACTCCAGTAACTTGATATAAATTATTATTTCTTTGAAAACAGAAGAAATAGACAATATGTTAAAGAAATAAAGGGAATTTAACTGGTCACAGACCACATGGAACTGGCATTGAACGGTAAGTGCAATGGAATACCACTTCTTTGATGTTTCAAATGCATCTAATTTCTAATAAGCTGAGTAAAATTGCTAGTTTTATGCGGTTCTTTAATGACAGAATATTTTGTTTTTTGTCGTAAAACCATATAATCGAAGATGATGTCACTGATGTAGAAAAGGTACACTCTTCTGTAAAATGTGATTAAAATATATTGATGAAATGAGATATTAACCAGGGCCGCCGACATCATTTTCGGCCAACAAGGCAGGTATTTACGAAGGCACTCTCTTCCTCCACCCCCCACCCCCCACAAAAACTTCCGTTTTTTTATCTAGAAAATTTTTAAACACTCTAACACTTTAAATTTACCATAGGCAATATATACAAAACCTTGTACGTGATAAAACGCCCATTAAAATTGCAAGTATTTTATCATTTTTTTTAAAGTAATATACATATAATTTTGAAATGCTTTCGTTAGGTGATGTAACTCATCACCCTTTGAACAGTTGTTTTCTACTTACAATATTGCCAAATTTCTCACACACCAGTGGTAGGTGGTGTGGATTTATATTACAAAAATGTTTCAAGTACATACTGTTCAGAAAATGTGATCAATTATATTTCGTAATGTTGCCAGGTATGGCTTAGTTCATCTTCACAGTATCCTCTTTGTGTGAGATATTTGGACCAGTTCCTTTCGAATAGCTCTTTCTGAAACTTGATCTAAGTTAATTTTCTATAGCATAATTTAAATTCCAGCTTTTTTGGACACAGCATACATTTTTTTGTTCTACCAACTGTTTAATTAAGTCTTTTGAACCATACACTTGAAATCTAAAATACAATGGAAGAGGCTCTGTGCAATCAGGAAAAATGATCATCTTTCGGAATACGAAAAAAAAATTATTTTTTCATATCATAGACTTTAAAAATCTTAGTAAATTTTTCTATCATGCTTTTTATCGATATATGGCGTGTTTCTGTCACTTTCGACGAAATTTTCATCAAAATCCTCAAATGTAATGTATATAACTTTGATTATGAGATAAAAACACATCTTCAGAGTCCTAAATTTGAAAATTAACCATATCAAAGATGATTACGATAAACTTCTTATAAAATAGATATTAATTTTATTAAATATTATAGGTTTATTTTTCAACATCTCTTTTATTATTAAAGTAGTACTCATGAAAACGTTATTTTCTTTAAAATCGCATTTCCTTGACAGGTTTCCCGCCCACCAAAGTACTAAAAACGGATAGCTAAAAACTTTTCATTTCAAAGAAAGCTTCATATAAAGCAAAGCGTTCTTTTTGATAAGCTCATCTCTGCGGGCAGTTCCCGCAATCGGCGTTCGTTATTTTGAAATTTTAACAGCAATTTCTCCAGAAGGTGTTTCTATTGTGATGATAAAGCTAAAATAGTATCAAATTAAAATCAAGTTAATACAGCACAACAGCGGCTACTTTTATTTTTTTCTCAGAGTAACGGGTTAAATTAATTATTGTTGTAGTTTTAACGCTGAAATTACTTCAGCCAAGAACTCATATGTAATAAATTTAGTGACACTAAAAATTTATTGCCTTTCAATAGAGAGGATGATTCAGTCCGTGACCCGCGAGAAGAAAAACTTGCTACCTAATGGAATGATACCACGTAAAATTATAAGCCACTCGTATATAGTTTCAGTTTTATTGTTTAACCTCAACATTACATCAGGAACTGATCCTAGAAAAATAAAATGCTTTTAGAGTGTCACACGGACTGGTTTCACAACGTGCCAGCTACTGCGTACATTGCAGAGATTATGTGCGATCAATCACAATCACCTAGTTACAACAGATAGTCAGCGAGTGCAGAGTTGCCAACTTCTCGGGAATATAATTAATCACTTTTTTTCGAGCAGTAATTTTTGGCTTAAATTATATAAAAATCTCAATGTTAATCGTGTATCCATGTACATTATATAAAACCATTTACAAAAAAAGGTTTGCAAAAAGTGGTTAATTATATTCCGGAGCTGTTGGCAACTGTGCCAGTGAAACTTCGGAGACGTTTGTGCAAAAGAAAGCTATTTAACCCATTTATGCCTAGCGTCCCTTTTTTAGGACGGCATTTTCGCTATCAGTCGAAAGCGTTATTTATTTTTCCTAGCCTTTATTCGCGAGTATTGAACCTCAATTCCACAAAATATTTTAATATGGCCAAGTAGGATGTTGACATTTCAATTTTTATACATAATGATTTTAAATGAAATCATCCCTTGTTCAAAAAGTTGACATCAGAAATTTATCGATTACTGCTGGTGTTAGCAAAAATCGAAGAAAGTCGCAAAAATATCCAGGCACGAATGGATTAAAATTTCTGTTGAATGCCACAAAATTATGTTATTCAATAAATATCATTTTAATTAACTATTGAATTAATTAACAACGCTCTGTAAACAGCAGTTTTCATAAATAGATTTTTTTGTTGAAAAGGCAATCTGACGGACTCTTAACTATGAGATTTTACTATAAATTTATACAAAAATTACTGTTAAAAAGTGGTTAATTATATTCCGTTGCATAATGGCAACTCTCTTCAAACGAATGACTGTAGTACAATTTATGGTACTATGATTTTAAAACTTCTAAGCGTTATAAATGAGAGTAAATTAAAAATAAAAAAATCTTTTGTAACCAGTGAAGAAGTATATATTTTCTTACATATTCTTTCCATTTACTAATAGTTTTTATTTAATTATTTGTAAAGTAATGGATAAATGCACCATTCAACTCATGCTTTACATGCTGCTCTCATTCATATTGCTTCTAAAATATTTTTCATCCATTAAGGCTGCCATGTGTGGACCCAGTTTTTTTATTCTATCAAGTTTTGATTATCAATTTTTACATATACTAAATTTTCAAAGAGAAAAATTATAAATATAATGTTTTTTCCTAATACTGTTTTATATTTAACTGCTTATAAAACTAATTACAGCAATTTTGATTCTTTTAGCATTTTTATATGACTAATGAATATTTTTTACGTTTTCAAAAATTCCGATGAGGTCGATGTTCCAAAATAAAATTATTTGATAAAAAGAGAGAGAGATCAGGCTCGAGGAATTTTCATAATACAGCTGCTCATCGAAATACAGCTCTGTTGTGGTGAATGAACACAGTTTTCTTTCTATTAGAGAATACATATTCTCTACTCGATCATCCCATTTTTATAATTTGAAATAAGAATCTCCTGAAATGTATAATTCTTCTGCCGCTGTCATATAACACCTCACAAGCGAAGAAATGAACGTGAAAATTGGAAAATTAAAGAACATATATTTAAGTGAATGCACAGAGCACTGATATGATAGTAAATGGTTTTCGCTTTTAAAAATTAAGTACATCATTTTTCTTCTATAAAATTAAATATTTGTTATAGATAAAGAAGAGGAATGTATAAGACATTGAAAACTGAACCACATCATATTTCACGGAAGTTAAAAGAACATATTTTTTACATCTACATTTACTTATACATTCTATTCATTTTTTTAGCTTATATACACCATACACAATAGTGAAAAAATCTGATGTGGACAACACGACTTCCTTGTACGTCTATTACATCAAAAATATTTTCGACCCCTTTCATTTTAACTTATTTCGTTTAAAAGAGACAAAATACTGCAGCAATACTAAGGTTTTGCGATTTCTACCCAAATATTTCGATATCGTCAAGCTGGGTTCAGTTGAAAGATTTGCTTGCAACCCTTAATTTGGCGATATTTCACCAAAAGCCGACAAGCTTGAGATAGTTTGGGAGATTTTGGGGATAGCCAAAGTAATAATTGATCACAGACTTTCAATGAATTGGATGTATCCATGCTCCTTAAATTATTTAAAGTCATTTGGGTGACTTTGTAAATAAATTAACCAGTCGATTGCAATCAAAAAAGAGATGCACAGTTAGATGTTACAACAGTTCTAAATACAAAATTACAACATTCTACTGTTAAAAGTTTTAGAGTTATGCGAAAATTATTTTTGGCACCAAATTTGGCGATATTTCAGCGAATCGGCAATATATTGAAGATGTCCATACAGGTATTAATGTATTGAAATTCTTTTGGGTGGTCCTGTAAATAAACTCTCCAGTAGATTGAAACCAAAAATAGAGAAGTACAACCAGATGTTACATCAATCTTACATATGAAATTTCAACATTGTACGACTAATAGTTTTTGATATATGAGAGTTAAATACATATACACGTACACCAAAAGTCGCCAAGGTTGGTGAAAATTTTCGATGGAGGCACATGACCGTCGTCGGACCATAACCTAATTATATAATAGGAGGGTATTGTGCTTGAAATGGATAAATGTCTCAAAAATTGCCTTTGACCGTAATGTGTTAGAAATATTTTGAGTGCTCCTGTAGCAGAACTATTAATGATAAAGACATTTTATTCGATGGAGAAATTCATGTTGTATTATTTTTGTGATATTTTTGGAACCCTTAACAGCATATATCACTTCAAAGTCACTTGAAATTTCCTAATACCACTAAAATACGCTTTAATGGATTTCGGCCCATACAACGTAATGTATTTAGAATCTTTTGGGTGGTCCTGTAGATAAACTATCCAGTCGATTGGGACCAAAAGGAGAGGTGCACAATAGGGTGAAGCGAAAACCCGAAGTTCTGATTTTTGATCGCCTATGTGTTCAATAGTTGTCAGTGGGCAAGCTAAATATATCCCCAGAAGGATTTTGATTAGAAATGTCATCTTCAGGTGGCGCATCGTGCTTAAATTTTAGATTATAGGGTTAAAAATATGAAAATTGCTAAATGATTTCTAACGCCATGGCTTACCGCATCCATACGATTAGGAATTGAATAAAAGAGCATCCATACGATTTTCAAAAGGGGTTGTATTGAATCCACCTGCTTAGGGAAAGAGTCATGTGACATTGTCGTAGAAGTAAGGGACCTTAGTCTTACTAGCTGGAATATTTTCTGGATTAGAAATTGTTTCAGATGTTTGAGTTATGGAACTTTTTAGACCCCGATTTTTTAAATTGTTATACCAATATCGATTGATGGCTCCATCCCTAAGAGAAAGCGTGAATGTGTGTGTGTGCGATGGGAGGGGGGGGGGAATTAAAATTGCTGCCAAAACTCAAGTATACAATTTTACTTTTGCATTACACAATTAAATTTTACAGCCGACAACGATCGATGGCTTCTTCACATCGGTCTATATTATGAAATGGAGCGTTGTTATTGTTTGTGCAGCAAGAGCGCGTGGCTTCATGTTGCTCTATCTCAGGGGTTTTCAAATGGCGGCTCGCAGGCCGCTTGCGACCCTGGATATCTTTTTTTCTGCGGCACGCGAAGCTTTCTGGGAAAATAATTTGCAACATCAAATTAGATGCTCCTATTTAAGGAAAAGAAGTTTTTGTGAATGTCAGTTTCAAACATTATTCGTTTAATAATAAATTTGATCTTACTCGGTGTCCATGTAATTTAGTGGGTCACTCTTTTCTATTACACTCCTCTCCTCGTTTTTTATATCCGTAAACTTCCTTAACTCAAGGATAGGAGCCACCTCTCCGACTTTTTTTTCTTACTCCATCTCCCGAGACTCTCAGACAATATCGTAGCCACGATTTTATTTCGGAGAGGGCTTTCTATCAAATTGTTAGCTAAGTTTCAATTGTAAGCTAAGTAAAGGATCAGATTTCCGTGGGGATGCAGGCCCCCCTGGATTTGCTCCTGCTCTCAGCGGCAGAGCTTGATATAAACATCCCTTCTTTAAGAGTTGCAGCAAACAGACCCCAATTCTCACTGTACATTTTGTGGGCTTTTTCGTTGTTTCCCCCCCCTTCTGTAATTTTACAATTACTATTTAAAATTTACTCGTTTTGCTGCTTCATAGGGTGGTTCGCACACCACTCTCTGTGGTTATGGGCTTGGTTGTTAAATCATTCGTTCCTTCATAGGTGATAAATTTTGAAACTACCCACTTTTTCTCTGAATCGTAATTTAATACAATGTACATGTTTTTCTTTGAAATTAGCCAATTCAGATCAATCTCTTAAGTCCCCCGAACCCCTGAAATATTTTATATAAGAACCTAGTTAGGATGCGGCCCGCCACTGGACAGGTGTATGTGATTGCGACCCTCGAACATTTGAAAGTTACAAATGTGTCCTTGCTCTATCGATTGTTCCATCTCTTAGAAGAGCGCGTTGGGAGCGAACATCCGAGCATGCCTTTAAACTGTCGGACATCCCCTTTGAGACTGTATTCAAAATTGAAAATGCTAAAAACGTAGACAACCAGGTAAATGCCACACTCAAGGTGGCTAACTACAGCTAATCGGATACTATGGCTTTATGTATGCAGTGAAGATCCCTCGGAAGAGTTAAAAATTCTAGCAGATTTCGCTATGAAAGTATATACACGTAGTTTGAAGTCAAAACACGTCCATCGGTACAATATGCTCCAACACACTTGCTTGGGATGATAAAAAGTCTGATTACTTACATGAACATCTGAAAGGGATTGTGCGTAAGGCGATTCAGAGAAATGCCTCTTTCGCACATTCCGAAAATATTTTGCTTGCTATGCTGTAGGACGAAAGGAAACATATTCGCGAACTATCACTAAGACGCATTATGAAAACAATAGAAAAACAAAACTTCTGTAAATACGTATATTCGAAATACCGAAATTAAATTTCGATGCAGAAGAATATTTTGATCTAAATAACTGATCAGATGAATATTTGAGCGAACCTTCAGTTACTCAACATTTGAATGTGGACTAATTTAAAAGGAGGATTTAAACAGACTACTTTGGATATTACTAACTTCCTTTGTCACTCGCAAGGGTGGAGCGACATGTAAACTTGATTACTGAAGCCTCAGCGAGTGTTACTGGTAAAAAAGCGATTGGCTCGAAGGATTTATTCGAAGTCGTCATAAATCTCGTTGTGATATGCCCCAATTTGAGACTAAAAGCCTTTATTTCCGAAATGTGGCGCTTTCACGACACCTCGTGAGGATTCTTAGAAAAATGTAACGTCCCAGAACAAATTTTTTAACCAACAGGCTATCATTACAACAATAGTCCACAGCAAGAAAAGAAAAAAAACACCTTGTTTTATATCTCATTAAAAGATTTTTCTTCGAAATTGAAGACTGTTGCGCCACCTGGAGATGGTGTTTAAACAAGACAAAATTTTACAAAAATGTTTATCTACCCAATAGGCAGCTATTGTAAATATGGGCGTTAATAAATAGCAAAAAAAAAAAAATATTTTCACCTCATTTCACTCCGCCCTAGTAGTGCACAACTACATGTTACACCAATCCTAAATATAAAGCTTCAACATTCTACAACCAGTAGTTTTAGAGAAATGCGAGTTACATATATACGTACGTATAGACGGCATGGAAAAACTGGTCATAATATACTCACCGTCAGTCAAAATGAGTTGCTGACGCATTTATATGAACGTGCATGCTAGGGTACGATGAGATGCATGCAAAAAATTCTTAAAGGTAAAGCTTGAGGTGGTTAAAATCGGTGATTTCGTCGAAATTTGGCCCCCGAAATTTTTCGGGATCATATTACTTCCTTGTACTTCGTACAAGGGAGTAAAAATCCCATCAAATAACCATACAACTAAAAGGCATAGGTTTTTTACTGCATATGAAAAAAGTGCAACAATATGAAAGATTACATAACACTACCAGATGTATCATATTTTTTCCAACATCACATATTTGGACTCATTGGTAGAGTATAAATGACTGCGACTCCCTATCTAATTTTTGGAAGCTAATACTTACTGTAACTTCACTTGATTAACTTCATTTCAAATTCATCAAATATGCCTTTATACGCCATAACCAATCTATCAATTGCCTGAAACTTTAATTCAAAAGCGAGATTTTAATAACAGTGTATGTAAGTAATTATCAAATTAATCCTATTTATGTATTAGTTTTATCAGTGGTTTGGAATATACTTCGCTATACCATTTAGTAATGAAACCTTTGAAAATCATTTAAAGCGTCACTAGTTGCAACTTATGTTTGGAATTTCTTTTTAAATAAAAACCATTCACGCACGATATTCGCCTCAAGGTTGCAGAATGATATTTTCTTTAACGAAATTTTATTGAACCTCAACCTGTAACTAATTTACAAACAACTGAATGCCATTGATCAAAACGCCGCAAACGTACCGGTAATCCAAGGACCGTGTACTGGAGAGACAATGAAGACAAAACTCACTATCGCATTTTATTTTATTACATTTATTATCTCGCAACTATACAAATTAAGTTGCTACAGGTCAATAGTGAGCTTCCCATGAAGCTGAGTAGTCCGATAAGAATCTAAAGACACGGAATGTTCTAAGTTTTAGTAAGTACAAAGAGCAGTCCAAGGATGAGCTTGCCATGATTTAACGCTTAAAATTGCTTGCTTTGTTGAGCTTGCTTTGATATAACGCTTACCAGAATACTTCGTCTCCAACACCCTGATGATTGTTCTGGTGCTGGCTCTTGTGGTCTTTTCCCTGGAAATATTGAAAATCCGTTAAACTACATTCTTACAGTGTAAAAAACACTTTTGCGCACATGTCTTATTTTCGAATTTAATAATTTTTACTGTTTTCAATCTTTGGAGTATTTTCGTAGTTTAAAAGATTTAAGAAAAGTTTCTACGTACACGCAAACACTTTTAAGGCAATCTTTGCAGGATTCAGTTCTCAGCTTAGCAGAGCCAATTTCGCGCAAGCTATTTTTCAAAGCTATCTTAACCTATGTTTGCTATTCACCATTAATGGAGAATGTTGAATGCATATAATGTTGACTGCTTCATATTTAACTGACGACCATTGTTGCGATTTAACACTGATATTGCGGTTGCCAATATAAAGATAAATCGATTCATTTCAAAATGAAAAACTGCAGAGCTAGAATGGAATATCCTGGCCACTCTTTATCATAAGTCCTCACTGACCTCGTTAACGTAGAGAGCAGGACATGTGTAAAACCAACTTTTGGCGGATAACACCAACTTTGGTCCTTTCCGTCAGACCAAAGTCAAAAGTGACCTAGAGACCCGTATACACATGTCCATACTTTTAAGCTATCTTTGCATTCACTTCACAAACCGTGAAAGTTTTCCTAATCTAAAAAAAAAATGTGGCCAACTGTTCCTCGAGCCCGAATATCTTCCCGCCCAGCTCTTTCAGGTGACAGACCTTGCAACTCCTAGCTCCGAGCCGCCGTCTCCGATCAGTTTCGGGAAACTGCCGTCGCAATGCAGGGACATTCCCGGGTCACCCATTTGGCACGCAGCGGCCCATTACGAACGTCCCAGCACGCTAAGGTCAATCACCAAGTAAAGGACCGTCGACAGTGGACATCGGAGCCAGCTCTGAAAGAACACTACCAGGACTAGAGAGACTGTCAACGACGAGGGAGCGGGTGACCCTGGAGTTGGGCCGCTGCGCATTTACTCCCTCAGATCAAACAAGTCAACCAGTGTCCTCGTGATCTCCGAGCTGTTGTCGAGTTTCGGCCTTTCTGAAAGAGCTACCCTATCTCAACCTAGCCTAATCTAGCTTGCCCTACCCATTTTAGCCTATCCTATCCCATGCTGCTCTACTAGCTTTCCCTACACATTTTAACCTATCCTACCCCCCTATCTCAACCTAGCCTAACGTAGCTTACCCTACCCATTTTAGCCTAGCCTAGCCTAGCCTAGCCTATCCTGCCCTCCTAGCTTGCTCTACCCATTTTAGCCAGCCTACCCTATCCTATCCTACCCTCCTAGCTTGCCCTACCCATTTTAGCCTAGCCTAGCCTAGCCTAGCCTAGCCTACCCTAATAGCACAACTGTCACCCGTGACTAAAAAGTGACCACGCGAAACAGTGACATTAGAGTCACAAAGAGTCGCTGTGACGCCGCCGTTTAGTCACGCCAGAGTCCCTATGTCCGCCCAAGGTGACGTCACAATGCGACCCCGCAGAGTAGTCACAACTGTGACGACGGTTGCCGCTGTGACCCTTTAGTGACGACTCAGAGCGGTCGCAGTCACAGATGTGACTACAATGCGTCGTCACAGCATAGTCGCGATCACACTGCAACTGAAATGTGACGGTACATAGTGGTCACAATGGCGACTCCGATATCACAAAAGCGTCACAACCGCAACCCTCGTCACGGCATTACTCGTATGGGACTATTTTGCAACTTAACATATTGTCTTAAGACACACTGCAACTGCAGTGAGACAGGTCAGTGTAGTCCCAACTGCGACAGTGGTTGCAGCTGTGATTCTTTTGTGACCTCACAGTGTGGTTGCAATCGCGATGCGACTAAAATGTAACGTTTTAGTGTAGCATTGGGTAACACTGTGACTGACAAGAAATATTTTACGGCTTACAGATTATAGATTATATATACTCATATTGCATCATCAAATAAATAAGCTTATTTGAAATGAAGCCTAAAAATTTTCATACTTATTTAAGTTCTTTTAAAATAATCTGAAAAATGTTTTTGTGCATAGTAGATAAGATTAAAATTATTACATAATTTTCAAAGTATACTTTTATACATTATAAGCGTACATGCAACTACAGTTTAGATCTATTTTACAAGATTTCACTGTAAAATTTATGAATTTCTTTATTTTTTCGGTGGCCGATAAATTCTCAAAGCTATTAAATTTAGAGGATTTCTCCTGTTGTACATGTGCATAAATCAATTAGATTTGCAATAAAAACTATGTTTCTTTGCATTGTAAGATTTTTAAGTAAACAATGTTTTTTAACAAAATTGCTAAGTTTTCAATTATGCATATTTAATTAGCATCCAGCACGGACGTAGCTATAGCTTTAAGGGGGGGGTGTCCTTAAGACTACAAATTTTTAATCTTTATAGTAAATTTTCGTTATTACTTAGTAAATTATTCTTTACAAAATTAATATATTTCAATATAAAATGTTCAATTTTTTTTTTTTTTAAACACCGTATGCTGTTATGAAGCACGGATACAAAATATGAAGTTATTTCTAAAAAATAGGTGCTTCCGCTTAGACCAAGGGGGGTGTCTAGCTAGACCCCCTAAACACCTACATCCATGGCATCCAGTGTCCTTTTATTGAGGATGCTTAAACTCATGGTAGGTCCAAAAAATACTTTAGGTACTTAGGTGTCAAAATCTATTCTTTCACTGTTTCACTCTTATACCTAGAGAAAAAGAAATCATTGAGCTTGTCCTCTTCTGTTGAAATTGTGGTGTGATATATTAACACAGACTTACTTAGTTGTAAGGCACCAGTTGAGAAATTAATATAAGAAATACTTGTTTTTAATTTATACCCTTATGCTTTCGACTGCTATAAAAGAAATCCTGGTTTGTTGACTTAGTTCACCAGGTTGTCTTACAGTTTTGGCAGTTGAGTAATACTTAAATGTACGATTCTTTTTAATAGGACGGTTATGTAGTAATGTTAACCTACAATTAAAAAAGTTATTCATTCATACTATTGACTTTAAAAATGTATCACTTTGGGCATCACAAACTGGAGAATGTGAAGGAAGCTTCCTTTTTACAGGGTTCGTACACCTTTTCGAAATGAAATACCCCAAGTTTTATATTAAGGTTATAGAAAATAAACATAAGTACCGAGTGACTACTTTTTATTTATGTGCCCCTCTCTAAAGGTAATCATTTTATGATAATAATCAAAAATATGCTACTTCAATTCTAGCATAAACAATGGAAATGCATCATCAAATATGGTTTCATATTCAATTTGGCCCATAAATAATCAGGAATTATACAAAAACTTTGCAAGAGTGAAAATAGTTTTTAAGACCACTTCACAGATCCATGATAATCTTTTTATACTATACTCAGTACATTAGGTTATTGGTAAACATTTCCATATTCTTTAGTACCAGGGGCATATTTAGAAAGGGGGAAGTGCGGGCTTACACAACAAGGGTGGCTTCAGGCTGAGTTTTTAATTGAGGCCATTGGACTTTTTAGATAGGTCTATAAATTGTTCAAAATGCAAATATGTGTGAAATTATAAAGTATATGAATTGAAAGTTCTATAATAAAAGTTCGGAGTGAGGTCATAGGACCCCTCCCCCCCTCACTAGAGCCGCCCTTGTTCTGAAAATGTAAAACAATAATTTAAAAATAAGCTATTTTAAACAATAGTAATAATAAAGTTTAAAATATGACTCATCTCCGTATATATCCATTTAGGATAGTGTGCCCAGGTGCGTAGCCAGGAAAAATTTTTTTTAGGGGGGGGGGATATATCCCGATACCCCCCGTGGCGTGCACACATCATTAGGGAAATAGTCTGCCATTCAATGGAGTGAAGAAGGCTGTAAAAAGAAAGAAATATAAAAAAAGGGGTACAATTTTGTTTAATTGCAGGGTCGGAGATGGATTTTCAAGTTTTCTACAGGTAAATTAAATTTTCCCATGATATTTCCCACAGTTTTATGAGACTATTTTCAATTCCCCGAGGGTGTATGAACCCTGTTTATATTTCTGTACAAATCAAAAGATTTTTGTTATTTTCTAAGTTTCGTTGTCGCATCTATAAAACTTAAAAATAGTATTCATTGTTGTTGAAACTGATGACACTTCCTATAAATGTTTGACCAGTAACAAAGCCAACCAAAATCAAAGCATACAAATCTTTATTTTATTTTGGTAAGTAATTTGCATATTACATGCACAAAATTTCGGAGAACATTTAATTTACAAATTTTCTTTTTCCATGATCTCTTGAACAATCATCCTGTTTTTCCTGTTGGGGGAGAGAAAGAGAAAAAAAAAAAAAAAAAAAGAAAAGAATATAAATATATAGCAGATTCAAACTTATAGTACAAAGTGAAATGTTAGAACACATACACCATTTTTGGATGCATTTCTATTACTACCTTGCCAACTGGGTTCTATTAAAATAAACTTAATCAGGCTATTTATGCAAATACGTCCAACAAAAGCTCAAAAATTAGACTGCACACTTTATATGCTTAAAATTAATTATTTTTGTTTTTGAATAAACAAAAAACTCAATTTTTTCACTTCTAATTAAATTTCCTTAATATGACTGCCCGCCTGTGTGCAAAAAGATATATTAAAAAGTCGGCAAGGCTCAAAACTCAGGCTGAGAACTGGATATCTAACCACTGATAAGAGAGATAAATGCCACTGGTATGGATTGTTGAAGCAAATAGGGACTGTAGCAGGTCGTAGTGCTGATAAAGAAGAAAATTGTATAATATTACTTACAATTGTGAACGCTCTCTTCTTTGTTTCGCATATTTAAAGTAACTGGAGATAAAAGAACTGATCTTCTCCTCTGTTACACAAGGGAATAAGCAGCTTACACTTCCTATATTGATAAATTTATGATTAGAACTACAATAAAACAAAGCATTAAAAAAAGTTTTGCAAGAATACAAATGAAACTTCCTAGAAGCGACCAAAACAAGAAAATTTTCAGACAGGAAACGAAGACCAGTCACTAATAAAAGGTTGTGTGGTCTCCTAGAGGATTTTTTTAGCAATAAGCAGATCTTATACATATAATAAAAGAGAGTGTCTGTATCTGTCGTTTGCGGAGTAGACTAACTATCCGGCCAAATTGCACCGAACTCTGCAGGGGGGTTCCCAAGCACCCCGGAGTTTGCAACTTGGTAGTATTTTTTTTTTTTTTTTTTTTTTTTTAGTTTTTGAATCTATATAAATAAAGCAATGTGTAAACTGTCCGTTTGTCTGTCTGTGTCTCGCGTAGCTCCGAAACGGGTGATCGTAGACCTACCAAATTTTGTACGGAAATTCTCCAAGACGGGTCTCGACACACCTCGAAGCGATTTTTTCGAAATTCGAATTAGAAAATGTTTTATTTCATGTTTTGTCCGATTTTTCTTGCGTAATACATAATAACGCCGGTAATTGCACTCGCAAGAAAACTATATTTACATCATCGTATAGAGTAGAAAATTTTCTTTTAAAAACTGTTTGTTCGGACTGTGTAACATAATTTGCAGATTTTTGGGAATTTTTCAAATAAAATTAAATTTGACGCTGACTTTCGTAAAATATTTTTAAAACTGCTGCATCTTGAATTCTATCAGTCATAACTTTTTTATATTTCGGCAAAAGACGGAGCACACAATTCGCCCACTTTTAAAAGAAGAACGGGGGGGAAATATAAATTAGGAGTATTTTTACGAATTTTTAAGTACAGAAGGATTTTCATTTCAGTACCAGCTGCTTACAAATTTCGGTTTGATATCTTGCGGTTTGGTTGTCCTGGATGTAGTAACAATGATTAAAATTTCCAGTTGAAAAAAAAAATAAAAACAGGTCTCGTGCCATATCTCGAAGCGATTTTTTGCGAAATTCGAATTAAAATATCTGTTGTTTGTTGCCTTAATGTGCCAAATACTACTGTTATTGTACAACTAAATTTCAAAGTCCGTTGTGAAGCAATTACAACGAGCGCTCTTCTGAAAACGTGAAAAAATTTTGTCAATCCAAAGATTTCGTGTTGTGTACATAGTTATTCTTATGTCCAAGCAGACGATTTCTTTGCTTGGCTCGATTTCCTTTTATAAATACTGGATTTATTTGGGAGAAGAAAATTTAAACTGCATAATCTAGAAAAACAATTTTAAAGCCTTTATAAATAGCGCAGTCTTATCTCTTCTTTTTGTAAAGGGTTGCAAGAGAGGGTGACGTATTTTTAAAATTAAAAAAAATGTCCATTTCATGTAGTGTCTGAGGTATTTAACGCTAACGTGAACCTAAAAGACAGCATGTCTGCGGAAATAAGACATTTTGAAAGTGATAAGTTCACTGCAAACAGTCCATTTTCACTTTTTTGATACCGAATGACGCTGACAGTTTTTTTGTGTCATTATATTGCAATGATCTCAGGTTATTACATATGTGACGCAAACTTTAAGTCAAGAGTGAAATAATTTTGCTTTTTCTAGATTCCACATCACTGGAATTAATTCGAATGACACATGTGAGGAAATTTTTCGTTTCCTACCGTGCGAAGAACGGGCACGCAGCTAGTATTTTATATATTTTACATTGAAGTAAAAATAACGTTGTATGTCTGCAATAACCCATAAATTCTACCTTGCGGGAATAATCCTTCAATCTGTAATTGCTAAAAGAAAATACCATTCCTATTTCAAGGTCCCTGAAATAAAATAGTTACCGACTCAAATAAAGAGACAAAATTTAAAACATTTTCTTTAATTATTATGACTTCTTCCAAATTCAATATCAACATATTTCCTTTTCTAATAATAAATAACTACTTTTGTCTTTTGAATATTCCAATAAGTTAATAAAACTGTTTGGGGGGAATTTTTGGTTTTTACATAGGAGAAGAGGGG